>APFE031442702.1:1608-44323 GCA_000404065.3 Pinus taeda
AGGGTATTTGGATGTGATGCATATGTACATGTTCCAAAGGAGAAACGAACCAAGGTGGATAGTAAATCTGAAAAGTGCCTCTTTATTGGGTATAAGGATGGTTTAAAGGGTTATAAGCTTTGGAACCCAGTAACAAGGAAGGTTGTGTACAGTCGAGATGTGGTGTTCAGAGAGGTGAAAGATGTTATTAAACATGAAGTCCAACCAAAGGAACCTATGAAGATAGAGTTGAACTAAAGGAGGAAGAATCAGAATCTGTAGCAGAGGAGGAATCAAAAGATGAAGAGCCACAAACTCCGGCTGTGAGAAGATCAGCTCGAGAAAGAAGGCAGCCAAAAAGGTATAGTCCATCTGATTTCTGTTCAAACTTTGCTTTGTCTATTACTGATAATGATCCCAGAACTGTGAAGGAAGCAGTGGATTCAGAGGATGGAAAAATCTGGAAAGAGGCCATGGTTGATGAAATGGCATCTTTGCACAAAAATGAGGCTTGGGATCTGGTGGAGTTGCCGGCTGGAAGGAAACCCATTGGCAGCAAATGGGTGTTCAAGAAGAAGACAAATGCAGAAGGGAAGGTGGAGAAATACAAAGCTTGGTTGATAGCAAAAGGTTATTCCCAGGTGCCGGGAATTGATTTTGGTGATATTTTTTCTCCTGTTGCCAAGGTAACTTCTATTAGATTACTTTTATCTGTTGCTACTGCTTTTGATTTTGAGGTAGAACAGATGGATGTGAAGACATCATTTCTTCACAGGGATTTGGAAGAGGAAATCTACATAAGCAACCTGAAGGCTTTGCGGTGAAGGGTAAGAAAGAACTGGTATGCAAGTTAAAGAAGTCTCTGTATGGGTTAAAACAGTCACCAAGGATGTGGTATCAGAAATTTGATACATTTATACAAGGACTTGGCTTCACCAGAAGCAAAGCAGATCCTTGTGTGTATTTTAATTTAATTGGTGACTGTGTTATTTATCTGGTCTTGTATGTGGATGATATGTTACTGGTTGGAAATGACAAAGAAATTATCCAGGATTTGAAGACCCAACTGTCCTCCAAAGTCGACATGAAAGATCTCGGTGCTGCAAACTATATTTTGGGCATGGAAATTAAAAGAGATCGGGCAAAGAGGAAGCTCTGGTTAAACAAGAGGAAGTATGTCGAGACAATACTACAGAGGTTTAATATGCAGGATAGTAAACCGGTGAAGGTTCGCTATTCCTGTAGGTGTGAGGTTATCTGCTGAAGCAAGTGTCCCAATGACCCAAGAAGAGGAAGAGGACATGTCTCGTGTTCCATATGCAAGTGCAGTCGGTAGCTTGATGTATGCAATGGTCTGTACTAGAGTAGACATTGCACATGCAGTGGGAGTATTGAGCAGGTTTATGTCAAAACTAGGGAAGGAGCACTAGACAATAGTGAAGCAGGTTTTTTGGTATTTGCGTGGCACTAGTGATTATGGTTTGTGCTACCAAGGAAGACCAGGATTGGACAGAGTGTTGGATATTCGTGGCTTCGCTGATGCAGACTGGGCTAGAGATCTGGAAAAAAGAAGATCTACAAGAGGGTATGTGTTTAACCTATTTGGAGGTGCAGTCAGTTGGATGAGTAAGAAACAATCTGTAGTGGCACTATGAACTACAGAGGCAGAATACATGGCAGCCACTAATGCAAGCAAGGAAGAAGTTTGGTTGCAGAGATTGTGTTCAACTATGGGGTTAGTACAGGGAGCTATAAGGATAGACTGTTACAGCCAAAGTGCAATTTTCTTGGCAAAGAACCCTGCCTATCATTCAAAGACAAAGCACATTGATGCTCAGTATCACTTTGTGAGGGATGATAGAAGAAAAAGGTGTTGCAGCAAAGGTGGACATTTGAAGAATACTGCAAATGCATTGACAAAATTGTTAGATTGAGAAGTTCTCTTGGTGTAGGAAAAAAGGGTGTTTAAGGGCTGGAAAATGACTAACCTCTCCTTGGCCCTATGGAAAGAACAACAAGTGGGAAATTGTTGGTTGTGTTATATTCTTTCCACATAGTTAACAGGGGGTTTGAGGGGTACCCGTAACCCCACTTTATGGGGTCCGGGGCAGCGCCCCGAATTTTATTTGTTTTGGACCCTATGTTAGGTTGGGCAGACCCACCTATGGTTTTGTGCATGATTTTTGTACATGTTTTTTGGATGTGATGGTTTTCGGTCCATGGTTTTGGACGCGATGGTTTTCGGTCCATGGTATTAGATGCTTCAACATGTATAAATATGTATTGTAACATTGAAAGCAACATAATGAAAAATCAAGCTAGTAGTCCTGGTTTTGGGATCCAGTGGGAAATCTCTGTGTATATGTGTTTTATGTGTTATGCTCTCGCATTTTCATTTTCCATGTGATTTAGAATTCGTATGCAGGTAATTTCTGTACGGGGTTAAAACCTACAGATAATGATGAACGATGGATCGGGATCTTAAGGCTTGGAATGTTCTAACATTATGTGGTTTGATCATGGATAGACTAGATCTGAATTATTGACGCATGTTTATTTTGTAAATGTTATGATCTAGGTATGATTGATGTATGGAATAGCTGTAAAGTTATAAGTTAGTATTTGCATATCTGTACGTGCGTTTACTTTGGTAAAAACACGTATACATGTTGGTTGGGTTCATCAGAGTAGAGTATACACAATGAAATATGATATTTGAAGTTGTTGTTGGATCTAGTTGTTGTTGCATAGTTTTGGGTTTTGCTCTATTTTCTTGTGACTGTGTTTGATGGTAGGGTTTCAGTGATTCAGTTGTGGGGTGATTTAGAGATTGATGATGTAGATGTGGTTGATGGTTGTATTGTAATGGTGATTGATTTTGTGCCTTTATTTTATTAATGGATCCAGTATGAAAATTTATGAAACGTGATCCATGGAGGAAGAGTGAAGGTAGGTCGGTGCCTGCATACTAGTAAACATATCGGCCAATACAAGGGCCAAGGGGTTGGAGCTCCCTTCCAGTATAAGTTGGAGAACGAGAGAAGGTTGTAGCCATCTGCAGGTGGGTGCCTGCGTACTAGTATGAGTCTACGCGAGTACAAGATTGTAAACAGGTTTTTCTTATATTAAAGAAAACAGCAGCAGGTGGTTTTTGTCCCGCATTAGGTTTCCACCTTATATCAAGGTGTTCATGTGTGTTTCTTATGTGTGATGATTTGTTTTGTTTTTACTGCACCTAGTTACTTTTTATATAGTTAATGAAGTTTTGATGCACTGATTAAAGATCAACATATAATGGATTAACTGAATCATAAGTTTATTAGATATATGCTAGTTGCATTAAACACATTTGCGTGTACATGCGGGTTCCCTTAACTGAATTTGCGTATATGAATCTGAGTATGGAAATGAAAAAGTTATTGATTTTGTAATACTGATTCAACCCACCTCCCCGTCTCAGTATTATTTCCAACACCATGTTTTTTTGTATTCCCACAATATTGAAGAAAATGTAACTAGGTTCAGTCTTCATAATGACTTGATCTTTGTAAATGATGTAATAAAGAGAATAAATTATTTTTATATATCTTGCCTCATGGATTTCATGAGCAAGAAAGTAATTAGCTCAAAGACTTCTTCTTGATGTCTTTAGGATTTTATTGTTATATCAAAGATTCATGTCATGTATGGAGAAACATTTTAAGAGCCTATGTAAAATTTATTGGTGTTAAATCATCCCTCCTAAACCAAGAAGAATCCTCCATGAGAAAGCTCACCAAAATCTGCAAGCAAAACAACAAAGGAATATTATGTGATCTCCAAAATGAATATATTAAATAAATGGAAGTCATGTCAACTTGGAAAAAGTCATGACTATTCACACTCTTGCATTGGCTCAATATGGGAGCACTCACTACTATATATATTCAATTAGGTTTAGCTCAACAGATAAGAGATCTTAGCAATTCCTCTCTTAGATTTCGTATAAGCGTTGGGCTACAAGTCTACAAAATGAAGGAGCAACATACCTCACATAAGGAATATGCAATCAAGATGATAACCTTGCATTCCTCTCTTTGAAACTTTGCATGGAGGAGCAAGTCTGAAATTAGGGCTTGATTGCACCTTGAATGGGTATTAGGTGCAATCATGGCCAAAACCTCAAATACATCAATGAGGACACAAATGAAGGTACAAACCTCAGATAAATAGGGCAGAAAAGATCTCAGACAAAGCATATAGGATTCAAAGAAGGTTTGGGCTAGATATACTCTTGGCATAGACCTAATCCACATGATAAATGTCTTGGTAGCACAATGAAATACATAGATTGTTTCATATGACGAGGAGCAGTCTAGGAAGATAGATCTTAGTTGTATCCTTGTAGCAATGAACAATAGTAACTCAGATCTACTCCCTTGGCAAGAATGTCATGATAAAATAAGTCTCAACATACATTTGATAGACAATCTTAATGTTTGGATCTACATCATAGTTGATCTCAAAATGATATAGTTGCAATAAATAATAATGATCATCATAAGGATCGGTATCTGCAATGTGTCAAGGATCATGATTTCACTGTAATCTCAGTCTACATAGAAGGGAAGTCAAGGTGTAGCATTGATACCCTCAATAACCTTACAACGGTAATGAATTTCTTGAAGGTACAGGAATGATGATCTTAGTAAGGATCTGAGAGCTCAAGATGCAATCTCACTAATGTAATAGTGGTGCAGACAATGATCTCAGCAGTATTCGAGAAAGAGGATTGAGTTCTTGGTCTTGGAGAGGCAGATAGTGTCAAGGGTCATGGTCTTGGTATTTTCCAATGGAATCTCTATTAGAATAATTTTGTGTGGGTTTTCCTCTCCAAGAGGGAGAGGTTTTGGCCCTAGCAGAAAGCCAAATAATTGTGTTCTTGTCTCTTTTGTTCTGATAGCAGTTTGTTGAAGGAATCACACATAATAATAATGAATGGAACATTAAGCTAAGATAAATAGTATAAATTCTTCACAAATTGTTATCATGTTAAAGAACAATCACCTTAACATGACAGCGCTAGATTCTTCAACATGGTATCGGAGGGATTGGTTCAACAATCAAGGAAACGGGTAGAAAAGAGACATTGAGAGGTCAAGGAATCAATCTAGCTGAAGGATCTATAATCAAAGAACAAGGCCTAGAAGCAGTCTACATAATCAAGTCTACAGAAAAATATTTGATGGACAATAGTCAAAGGATGAAGCATTCATGGCAATGAATTTGGTGACTTCCATAGTTTTGATCTATGCCACAATGATCTCAATCATTTCACAATGGCATTAATTCTATAGTCTTGACAAAATCTTGATGCTAACGGGCATACAGAATCATATCACCTACAACATAGTAATGGGTCTCACTACTCTTCAGTCATAAGTTGTATGGATAGAACTCGACGTAGAATGAAGGCGTTCGTTGACACAACCATGATGACTCTATCTAATGATGTCTCTATACATCATGGAAAACAACCTCAAGTCGATGCTGCAAGGATTAGATATTCAAGTCAATTATTTTGAAGGCTTGAAGATAAAATTTAGCAAGGATCCTATCCGGAGGAAGCATCAATGCATCTACCTCAAAAACTACCAACATGATCAAGGTGAATATCTCATCTTCATGTATCAAGTAAGTATCTTTTTATTCTGTAATCAAGTTTGATTTATTGACTTCATCACTACAAGAAGATCTATGGGTTAGATAGGCCATCAAAAATTTCTTGCAGTAGGATTGATAGAATCCTTATGAAGAAGTGAAGTCAATACGTCTAGGTCTCCTTTGAAGTCATGAGAACTCTTAAGGTTATATGAAGTAAGAAGGAGACATAAGAATGTTACATGAAATGCTAGAGGATTTAATCTCTAAAAGGAAGTGCAGAAGGTGCCAAAGAATGATGAAATATCTTCATGAAATCTCAATTAGGAGATCTGGGAAAATGATGAATAGATAATCATCATTGATATGCAAGGTGACAAATTTCTATGAACAAGAAGGTCGCCTCAATCAACAGTTTGTGGTCTTTGTGCCAGATAGAGAAAGACAATATATGCTAAGGAAAGGTTGACATGACAAAAGGGTTCATATCATCTGAAGGATAGAGGAAGCTAAAGGAAAGAGGGAGCAACTGATCTCCAATATGAATGAGATGGTGTCCCTCTCAAAAGTATCCCATCAGAAGTCCTTGTAGATATGACCATGATAATAAGATGCATTGTGGCATCATGAACATAAGATCTCATATGAATTATGATGGATATAGCTCTTGGAAATATCATTGTACATTAAAGGAAAGGAATAATTCATCTAGGACAAAGGAAACATTTCCTAGATAGGGGATAAACCATATCCGAAAGGATCTGTGATAGAAATATCAGCGTAGGATCACCTAGTTCAGGATGGCAACAAATGTCTCGTCATGAATTCCAACTTTTGGAACTCATGAGATGATGGTTCAATGACATGAAAAATGAATTAGACCAAGGGATTGAAGATATTTTCAATCAATGAAGTTGTTGAAATATACCTGGAGTAAAAATGAGGTATGTATGATTGTATTTGTATTTGTATTTGATATTGTAATGTCATGATATATGGTTGCAAGTAAAATGGATCTAGCATGATCAAAAAGGGAAAGGATCTCCTCTTCTAAAAGGATGTAGAAAGACATAAGTCTAACAAGATGAAATCAACATAATATATCTTGATATGAAGTATAAGGTAATTGACTACAATTGAATAACTCTAAGAGCCCCTAGGAATGAAAGATGTGAGGATGGAAGAGATCATGAATCATGCAACCTTGAAGAAGGCAATCAACATCCAGAGAATCAGGAACACTTGACCAAGAAATCTCTCAGAAAGATCTAAAGACTCTAATGGAAGTCTGGAAAGATGTAGATCATTAACAACTAATATCATTGGAAGATATGTCAATATGTAGGCAGGATGTTGATACCTACAAGAAGATCTCACTGGGAAAAGGCCATCACCAAAAGGTAATATATGTGATTTGTTTTTGGTGTCTGACCTCTTGGAGAAAACTCTGGGTATGTGTGCAAGGCCAAGGTCAGGAGAGTTGTGAAGGATATCACAACTATGTATCTTGTGAATCACCGTTGAAGAAAAGGTGAAGACATATGAGCTTATGAAGGAAGCCCCATATGTAATTCCAAGGAGGATACTTTCCGGGAAAGAAGGAATGATATGACGGAGGAAAGTAATGGATGCTTTAACCCTACATGTGAAGAAATTAATGACATCAAAGTATTGAATCGTCAATCAACTATAAGACCCTATAAAGCACTAATGATAGAGTGCCTGGGTAAGAGGGAGCTCTAGAAAGTTCCTATGAGAAAAGGGACTCGAGCAAGCTTCTAAGTAAAAAACAACTTGGAACTTGTCCCTAGTTAAGAGGGAGAGTTAGACATGAAATTCTTGTCTTCATTTTGGAAGAAATAATGGAGGATTGTGTAATCATCTGGCATCTGAAATAATGGAGGATTGTGTAATCATCTGGCATCCAACACTCTTTGAGGATATGGTATGGAATCCAAGACTAGAGTGGGAAAGAGGATCGATATTCTTGAGGGTTGGGAATCGAAGCTGATAATAGTACTAGTAGGGCATACTCGGAGAACACCCGGGTAGGTATGACCCTAAAAGAGACAATGATGATGTGTGTCTATCAGTCATCAGTATTGTACTTTTATATAAGCGAGAGATGGAGTTGTTAGTTAAGTCCTTGCTAAACAAAAGCAATGTTGGTTGAAATCATGCTATAAGAGATGGATTGCAAATCTGATTCTTCTTATGAGAAATTGTTCAGATTGAGAATGACCACATACCATTATGAATACCTCCCTAGTTAAGAGGGGGTATTGAAAAAAATTTAACTAGGTTCAGTCTTCATAATGGCATGATCTTTGTAAATGATGTAATAAAAAGTATAAACTATTTTTGTATATCTTGCCTCATGAGTTTCATGAGCAAGGAAGTAATTAGGTTAAATAATTCTTATTGATGTCTTTAGGATTTTATTGTTATATCAACAAGTCATGTCATTTATGAAGAATCTCTTTAAGAGCCTATGTAAAAGTTATTGGTGTCAAATCAGCCCTCCAAGGCCAAGAAGAATCCTCCAAGAGAAAGCTCACCAAAATCTGCAAGCAAAACAACAAAGGAATATTATGTAGGCTCCAAAATGAATATATTAAATAAATGTAAGTCATGTCATCCTTGAAAAATTCATGACTATTCACACTCTCATGTTGTCTCAATATGGGAGCACTCACATCTATATATACCTGCTTAGGGTCAACTCAAAAGATAAGAGATCTTCACAATTCCTCTCCGAGATTTCGTATAAGCATTGGGGTGTAGGTATACGCAATGAAGGAGCAACAAACCTCGCATAGGGCATATGAAATCAAGATGATAACCTCACATTCCTCTCTCTGAAACTTCACATGAAGGAGCAAGTCTGAAATTAGGGCTTGGTTGCACCTCGATTGGGTATTAGGTGCAGTCATGGCCAGAACCTCGAAGACATCAATGAGGACACAAATGAAGGTACAAACCTCAGACAAATAAGGCGTAAAAGATCTTAGACAGAGTATATAGGATTCAAAGAAGGTCTGGGTTAGATATACTCTTGGCATAGACCTAATTCACATGATAGCAATCTCGGTAGCACAGTGAAATGCATGGATTATTTCATATGACGAGGAGCAATCTAGGCAAATAGATCTTGGTTGTATCCTTGTAGCAATGCAAGAATTTCATGATAAAATAAGTCTCAACATACCTATGATATGCAACCTTAATGTTTGGATCTACATCATAGTTGATCTCAAAATGATACAGTTGCAATAAATAATAATGATCATCATAAGGATCAGTCTCTGCAATGTGTCAAGGATCGTGATTTCACTGTGATCTCAATCTACACGGAAGAGTAGTCAAGGTGTAGCATTGATACTCTCAATAACCTTACAGCTATAATGAAGTTCTTGAAGATACAGTAATGATGATCTCAGTAAGGATCTAAGAGCTCAAGATGCAATCTCACTAATGCAGTAGTGGTGTAAACGATGATCTCAACAATATTCGAGAAAAAGGATTGAGGTCTTGGCCTTGGAGAGGCAGAGAGTGTCAAGGGTCGTGGTCTTGGTATTTTTCAATGGAATCTCTATAAGAAGAATTTTTTGTGGGTTTTCCTTTCCAAGAGGGAGCAGTTTTGGCCATGGAAAAACTCCAAATAATTGTGTTCTTGTCTCTTTTGGTTTGATAGTAGTTTGATGAAGGAATCACACATACTAATAATTAATGGAACATTAAGATAAGATAAATAGTATAAATTCTTCACAAATTTTTATCATGTTAAAGAGGATTCACCTTAATATGAAAGCCCTAGATTCTTCAAAACACAAGGCCTAAAGAATCCTTGGTGAGAAATCATTTCATTGCATATATACAATTTTTTTAAGGATGGATTCAATCATCTTGTTGGTGGACTCCACTTGGCCATTGACCTATAGATGGTATGGAGAATATTTTTTGTGCCTGACCATGTATTGTTCTATGATTCCTTTCACCAAATTAGAAAGAAGCCTCCTAGGAACACCAAATCTAGTAAAAATATCTTCAAATAGAAAATTCACAGTGGACTTTCCAGTTGCATAAAGAATAACTATAACTTCAACCCACTTTGTTACAAATTTAATGCAAATTAAGATATACCACTTGTTAAGTGATGTTGGTGCAATAGATCCTACAAAATCCATAACCGATTTCTCAAAAGTCTCTATCATTACCTATGGACACAAGGGAATTTCATCATCTTGCATAGGTTAGCCTATTGATTGACAACTATTACATCAGTTGACATATTGTTTGGAATTCCTAAAAATAGAAGGCCAAAAATAGCCTACAAAAATGAATTTATATGTTATTGTCTTGTATACAAAGTGGCCCATGCAAGGTTCATCATGGGTTTCCTTGATGATGCCAAACACATCCTCTTCTCATACACACCTACGCATAATCAAATCTTGTCCATGTAGAAGAGTTCCCCATTGATCTACGAGTATGAGTCATTTTTTTTAACAACTCTCTTCTTTTCCCTTGCAAACAAGTGTGGTGATGTCTTCCCTATAACCAAATAATTTTATGTATCTGCAAACCATGGTGAGTTATTTGAAATAAAATATAAGTGCTCATTAGGATAGGAGTCATCAATAGGAATTACTTGACCTGGATTAGCAATTCTAGAAATAAAGTCAGCTACAACATTATACATGCCAGGTTTATCCATAATACTAGTCTTAAATTCATTTAATAATAATAACCATCGAGTAACCTGACCACTAGTTAAAGTTTTATTCATTAGATACACTATAGCAGAATGGTTAGTGTGAACAAAGATCTCATATCCCATCATGTAGTGCTTGAATTTGTTAATGGTAAAAACTACAACTAAGAATTCCTTTTCTATTACTATGTAAGTTAGCTTAGTTGGTTAAAGATTTTTACTGGTCAAATATATAGCATAAGACAACTAATTTTCTAACTATCCCAGTGTTGTGCCTATTATCACTTAGAATTTTACTTAGAAGTTATCAGAAGAAGGAAGCAAGCAAGGTAACCACAAACCAATCTTTTAAGTATAGGCTCTAGCCAACCTATGACTTAGAGAGGGCTCTCTGTATGTAATTTAGCTTTGTTTTCTTGGCATTTTAGGCTAGTTCTTAAGGTTCATGGGGGTTTTGGTTTTGAATTTAAGGTTTGGTGGTGGAATTCTTGGAACAAGTGGATAGAGAAGGGTCTTTAAGCCATTGGACTATGGAGTCAACAAATGGATAGCAGAACTGGATCAATTCATTAAAGGGAATGTTGACAGGGTAGGCTAGCAAATTAAACAGAAAATCTATAGGCCAAATGGGTGAAATGATCGTAACCAAGGCGAGAGAGCACTTAAGAATCCTCAAACCAGGGCTAAAATGAAGAACAGGGGATAATCATGAACGAAGGAAAATTAAGAATCCTTTGCTATAGATCACAAGGAATAACCTAAACTAAGGAGCAATCAAGAATTCCTTAACTTAGATTTATGAATAAAACATTCAATATGCATATCATTCCATGTTATAACATTCATATTTTTAGAGATACAAATAAGATTACGGAAAACTCAAAGAAAAATAACACTGAACGTGAGAAAATACTTATTTGAAATTTGTTTTGCACAAGAATCCAGTGAAATTTTTTATCTTTGTTCCTTAATTAGCTAGCTGATCCAGTCATTGACACAATAGAATTTCAGACTTAAGAACAATGAGTCTATAGAAATTCTTGGAATCCACCCTACATACTTCAAATGGTGAAGTATATATACAAAAAATTATTACAAAATATCTCAAACCAATTTGAGATTTATTTTAGGAAATATAAATATCTTCTTGCAAGAAGACAGAGACAGCTAATGAACTTCTTCATGTTGTCCCTTTTATTATGGTTGTGTTGGTCTTTATGGTTGAAGTGTAGCCCTTTATGTTGGCTTGTAGTTGTGGAGTTTCACACTAGAGTCTTCTTTACTTTCATCTTTCCACTGATACTCTTTAATTCTGATACTCTTTAACCTTGGTCCCATGTTTTCATCTGTTTACCTGACTGCCTTCATTTTCACTGTGTGGTAACTTTTTAAGCTGTAAATTTATCACAGTAAATCAGTTATATTCTCCCACCATTTTGCCTCTGGTAATTTTATATTCATCATCCTTCTATAGATCTCATCAGCTTTAGTATACTTGGCAAAATTGGGCTTGGTGAGGAATAAATGTTTGACCTCATGTTCCAGAAGAAAGCAAGTTTTCAAATGTGTCATATAACACTTTTCCTATTGGAAATGCTTTTATGGATGAAGATTTGGTTTTTTCCTTGGCCACCTTTCTGAGTCTATCACTATAGTCCAACTGTGTCATGAGTTGGTTGTTGATAACCATAGGACTGGGCAGACCTTTTTCTCTCAAAATCTGGAATTTAGCCATGAACCTATCAATGGCTATCTGTATATTGTGGCACTTTTCCTCTAAATTGAGCATAACATTCGTTTTGGAAAGGGCCTTCCTTATTTCCAAAATAGTAGTAGCCTTATCTTCTATATTTAGCCCTTGGAGCTCATATCTATTCTTACTATTGAGGAAGTGGATGAGTCTATTTGCATCCCCAGGCTTATCTCCCAACTCCTCTTTTACTTTCTGGACAACTTCTGTAGCTACCTTTACTAACTCTGTTTGTTCAAAAATAACTTGGATTGATGGCTAAATATCATTGACAGAGTCAATGATATTGGCCCACAACATTTCCTTGGTTTGTCCAAGTGGTTTCTCTAGTGTTAAACCTTCTCTAGGATTTTGATTCTCTCACCATTTTCTGGGCCCTTTGTGTTTCTTCTTTTTGCTTGAGTTGGGCAAGTTTCAAAATTAGTTTCCAAACTCACCACCTTTTCCTTTAGTCTCCTCATCTCTATAGCTTGGATGGACATATCTTCCATGGCTTTAATCATTTATGCTACTTTTTCTACTTGTGCACCTATTGTTGTTGTAGATTCTCCTCTTACTAGTAATGTTGTGGCAGGTGGAGTAGTGGGTGCCAGTGATGCTACCATTGTAGAAGGAACTACTGTAGATACTGTTGGGATGACATCCTTGGAAGTTGTGGCCAAGTCACTTTGCTTCAATTGAATTAAAGCGTCCAACTCCTTTTCTTTCTCCATAAGTTGATTGTTCAGCTTCAGGACCAAGTCCATCAACTCCTCATGTTTGGTTTGATTCTCTAAGACTTCTAGAGTTTGAGGATGATGCAGCTGGGGTATTTTCAATTGCCTCTTAAGTGCAGCAATATCATCATTTTTCTTCTTAATAAGTTTCTCTATAGCTTTTATACCCTTGGTATCATGTCCCAATTCAATCACTAAGTCCTCTAAGGACTTGATCCTCATATCCATGGCCTATGAGGAGGCCTTCTCTAACTGAAATTGTGTTGAAATGTTGTTCAAAGAGTTCTGTAGTTGATGGGCAGCCATGGCTTTACCTATTGTGGTCGAGCATATCATCTCTCCAGCCTGTTTTTGTAGTTCAATCTAGTCTATGGGATGAATATCCCTTGCCAATACTTCAAAATCTACTTTCTTAAAATATGATGATGTCTTGGGCTGCTGAGCTGTAAGCTTGATAAATGAAATTTACAGCTTCCCCTCTTTAATGTCAAAGGCTAACATTAGCCTTATTTGATTGGTAGGAGTAAGCTTCAGGTACTGTGCATATGTTTGGGCCTTAAGTCTCTCATTTCTAGCCTTGATTTCTTTATATCTTTCCTTGATATCTTGGTCCTTGTTAGTAGGCATTCTAAAGGAAGATACTTCAACACTGAGCTACCTTTCCAACATCTAGATTTGTGATGTGGAAGGCTCTTGTATGCCTCCAGATGGAGTGGTAGGCCTACTTCTTTTTGCTTCTGTATTTGTGACCTCAGTTGAGCCTTTAGTGTATTCCTGCTCAAAGGCTGGATTTAGCCTTGGTCATTTATTCGATTCCTGTTGTAGATCGAAGGTGGCCATTCCTGAGTTGGAAGATCCCTCTCTATTCCTTTTTGGGATCTTCTCCTCATTCTAAGGAGTCTGCATGATTGGAGGAGTACTTATATCAGTCTCTAGTTCTTTTGGTACCTACAAAAAAGTGTTGTCATCAAGCTGCTTTTCTAAATCAATTAGAGCATTCTCTACATCTATTCTAGTGCTATCCTAGTCTACTAGGGTACCTTCCAACCATTCTGTTTGGTTTGCATATGCTTCTATTTTAGGTATGGGATGGTGGATGAAAGGTCCTAGCTTGACCTTTTGTCCCTTTTTTGTGATAAATTCCAAAGGATCATGTCTCCAGACAAAACTTCTCTAGAACTTCATATTTTGTAGTATCAAATTTTCCTCTTTTCCAGCCTCCCTACAGTTGCATATGAAGGGGCCTAGTTGGTCTTATATTTTGAAATTAGCCTTCTTCCTGGCATTGATGAAGATTACCTCATCTGCATTGATAATTTTCCTATGGTATTCTAATGCAAACAACCTCATTGGGAGGTATCTTGGCAACTTGTATGGTGCAAGCATACACCCATATATCCGGATTTCTATATGGTTCTAGTAAAGGTACCAATCACCAACTTTGGTCTATTTAGACAATTGAAGGACTCTCTTTATTTCTGGATTGATTCTTGGTGGAGGGATTCCAGTCAACATTATCATGACTGGATGTACAAATAAATCAATGAAGTCTGAATAAGAGTATGAAGACCGATACTAGTGGACCAATGGGGTCCAGAAAATGACTAACCTAGGTTGACCCTTGGTGTCCAGTTTTTGGAGGGTGAATGGGAACTTTTCTGGTTAATAATATAAGAACATATGGTATAAAACTGAGAAGTACTTGAAAATCCTTTCATTGCCCATTCTTGTGAACTATGCATGCATCCTGTTAGCTATGAATGTGGCAAAGTCATAAATGGTTGTGGGAGGTTGTCCTGGGGTATAAATGGACATGAAAGCTAGGATAATTTCATCAATGTACTCACTTGTGGAGTAACCCAAAACCCAAGATATCATGGCTACAATATTTTAGCCCCAAGGGGAAATGTAGCTGCTAAATATGGAGGGACATCTTTAGGGATGTGCTTCTCTTCTTTGATGAAGGTTTGGAGCAATTAGGCCAATTTTGCAAAGCTAAGTTTGGGATATAAGTCCAACAAGTCTCCAATTGAGAGGAGGGTTAGGCTTGGCCCTGGTTGGAGCTACAACATCTCATTGATGGACTCATTAGTGATGGTCAAAAGCACCTTCTGGTCATGAGACATGACGGTTCTCTGACTGGGGACGTAGCAAGCATAGCACATATGCACAATTTCAGGAAAAATGTGGACTTGGGGGAACTGGAACTTGGGAAAATTTGACTCCCAAAGGCCAATTTCATCAACACAGTTCAGGAACTTGTCCCTACTTTGGCAATGTACTTTAAGTAAGAGCTCCATGATAGTGGTATCTTTTATCTGGAAGTCTCTGTCAGCCAGGGGAAGGTGGTCCAAGTCTAAATGAGGTGATGTGATGGGTCTCACATCCATAGCAATTGGGGCAGCCATACTTAGTTCTTGTGGATTTGAGTATGGGGGGTAATTTAGAGTTTTTAGGGCAATGGAGGTTTTGCAGTTGTCTATGGCTCACACTGTTAAAATTTAAGTAAATTTGATATTTTTATTTAAATAATAGTGTCAAGAAGGTAAATTGACTTGGAATTTTGACAACGGAGTTGGAATTCCACAGTTAAATACCTCGAATTAGGCGGAATTGACTATAATGGTGGTTGAAGGCAGCTATAGGGTTTCGTATGGTACTGGTACTAACTGGTGAATGAGCTAGACTGTCTACAATGTCTATGGAGCAATGGCAGAGGTTTATGAGTAATTCGGTTGTTTGCAGGGGTCGCAATGACATTCTGAGCTCTCAAAGGAAAAATGCACGACAAGAGTGAAAAGAGGGGTAAACAGGATTTTATAGGGAAAACGGTTAAATTTGGCGGGTATCACTATTTGATTAATAGTGACAATTTTCAGTTGGAAGGGGAAAGTGGTTTGGGAGGTTCGTCGCACCAATTTTGTGGTGCTCGCAGTATTCGGGAGGGGTTGCCCAATCCGATTCAGTGCTTCACATGTAGCGTCGGGGGCCGGGGGAAAACCGCCTGATCGGGTGGGTAAAGAGCAGACGTCAGGTCGGCCCGATATGCTTGTGGGGCATTGGATGTGGAGGATGGACGATCGACATTGATCGGGAGATGGGAGTTGCGCAGGAGTGAATGATTTGATTTGATGGGGGCCCGGGGACTTAATTGTGGTGGTATGAGATTATCTAAACCTTTAATCTCATCGGGGTTTTTTAATGCGGGATTTAAGGGCTAAGGCAAGGTTATTAATATATTTTTATGGGATATTGGTAGTAATATAGTTTATAATTAAACTAAGCGGTGGGGTTAATTTATACACAAGAATTAAATATATACGGGAAATTGGGTTTTTCAGGGATTTTGTATATATTAATAAAAGTTAATATGAAGTGAAATGAGCAAAGGGGGGTGCTTGACTTAGGATAAATGTTACATGGTAGGTTTTTTAACATAGAACATGTTTATTATGGGTTTTCCCTATGCAAAAGACTTAGCCTTTAGGAAAAGTGTTTCGTGTGGGATGGGGTGAATGAATTGCAAGGGATTTTTAACACCTTTGTTTCTTAAGTCATCAAGCCGAAGGTTCAATCCCTCTAGAAGTAAGAGAAATTCTTTGAGCCTCTTTGACTTAAGGAGCTAAAGATATTAATATTTTATTATGAAGGGGAAGTTAATGAGTGATTTAGGGGTTAAAATGAAAGATAGGGATGTTAAATGAATCATGTTGTGAACCATTGTCTTTTCTTTATGTATCACTTATGCATATTTAAAAGATGCATTTGAAACAATGACATAAGTGCTTTTTGTATCAAATGACATGATATTTCTGCAACCTTCCTACTACTTACCCATTTACTCATCCTACCATTTTTTATTCACTTTATTTGGGTGCATTTAGGCTAGCAAACCGTTATCAATATTTTCTTTTCTTTACAAAATAAACTATCTAATTCTAACCTTATATCATCCAAGGGCTCAGTTTAAACTGATGAGCTCCTTTTATTCACTCTACCTACCTAATGATCTGCCAAGATTACACTGTTTGGTCAGATTTATTCTCTAACTACAAACAATAAAATTCAAAGCATGAAATAGCCAAGTTTAAACATTTTGACTATCATGGACTGTGGCATGAGTTACAAGTTGCACACATTTTTTGTTAAGCAAAAAAGTAAATAGTAGTGACATTTTGACTCGCTGATTTTCATGGTCTCTTTTTTTCTTTTGGGGTTCATATATTTTCATTTTTTGACCTTTCATTCTTTTTTTCCTTTGATTATTCTTTTAAGACATACCCTCTTTACATTTTTTAATTTTTTATAATATGGAAAAAATTTGCAGAAAGCAAAGGTATGTACAATGTTACAAGGTTTAACCTTAGTCATTCAAAATTATGACTCCTATTGGTATAGGAACCTAGCAACGCCAATAATTATTTTTGTTGCAATTGTATTGTTGGGATTCATGTCAACAATATGGATATGTTGTTGGTCATATGCATGTGTGATGAGTGTTACATGATGGATGATTGGTTGATGGTATTGTTAGTTGGAATTGATGTCAACGTCCTTATGGCTAAACATGAGGATTCCAGAGGATATGCTGATTTGAGGTTGGTATGACATGATGTGTTGGTTGGAGATGTTGTTGTTCTGGAGGTTGGAGAGCTGCTCATGGTGTCTTGATTGAAGATGTTTCTATTGCAAGTGGTTAGAGTGTTTCTATAGATGTTGCATATGTCTCTATATTTCTTGGAGACATTGCACTTGCTACTACATGTGTGAGATGTGGTTTCTTGTGTTGGAGGTGATTCTAATAGTGATGGAAGAAGTCGTATGCCTTGATGCTACTTCTGCAGGAGTTGTGGATGTTGCTACAGGTGTTGGAGATGTTGCTACAGGTATTGGATATGTTTAGAGAGGTTATGAATGTTGTTTGAGGAGTTGGAAGTGTTAGTGTTGGTGATAAAGTTGCACTAGTACAAAATGACTAATTAGTTACTAAAAAAACAACTAAAATTTGCATATAAACGACCATTTTTCAGTCAGTGACCAATAGTAGCTAATTTACAGTATCTTATAACATGGGCAGCTTTTAGTCATTTTTAGCTTAGTCATTAATTGGTTTCCTCAATTTTACCATCTAGTAGTATATTTGGTCATAAATTTGGTCATAATTTTTTCATTAGTTTAGTCATTCATTGTCGCAATTAATGACCAAATATATTACTATATGAATCCTCGAGAAAACCAATTAATGACCAAGGAAATATGACCAAAATGTTGATCGTGTTATAAGATACTATAAATTAGCTACTAATAGTCATATATATGCAAATTCTAGTCATCATTTAAAACCAATTAATGACCAAAGAAATATGACTAAATTTAATTCATCTCATGAGATGCTATAAATTAGCTACTAGTAATCGTATATATGGAAAATTTAGTCATCATTTAATAATAAAAAATTTATCATTGCAATAGTCATTTATCTTTTTTTGGTATTTTCATATTCATTATATAAACAACTAATTTAGTCATATATTCATTTTATTTGTGTTCATCATTAATTAATATAAACTACTAATATAGTAGTTTTATATTTATTTTATGTGTTTATTATTAATCAACATAAATTAATTAGTATGATTTTGCAACTAAATTTTAAGAAAATGTCATGCAATGTGCATGTTTATCTAATATGATAATGCAAAGCTACATATGTTAATTACAAGACTAAATAATATCAAGTGCAAATAAAAATAATTTGAACCATATAAATTTTATTATATAAAATATCAAGTATTACAATATGAGTTTCAAACTTAATATGGGTTGGACTACAATTTACACATGAAATATTGCTTCATCATTTCAAAACATTATCACTGTGTTGCCAAAGCATTGAAAGTGAATTCACCAACTCTAAAGGCTTGACCATCAACCTCTATGAGTGTGTATTATGCAAGATATTGGCTCTAAGGGTATCACTAGACAAATTATCTTCTCTCTCTCATTTTGCATTTGTCACTCCATTGTTATTATTGTCCTCTTTCTTGAATTGTTTCTTCTTACCATCAATATTGAGTTCCTCTCTTGAAAATTAAAGAAGATACAATGCAAAGTATAAGACATGAAAGAGAATGAATACTTGAATATAAAATAAAGTAGACTATAAAATATTTATATGACATATACCTCAACATTCGATAATGGCGACTATGTGGCTAGATGACCTGTACAAATAAAACAAATAAAATGTCACCATAGAAAATGGAATTGGAGGGGGATTCATCATGCATGCTAGGATTTTTTGTGTGTTCACATATCATATTTCTCACTTCTAATTTTATAAAAACACAAAGAGTATGCACAATGACATGTATTGACATGTGGGTGTCTATTTCACTCAATGATATGCTTGATTTTTTAACCCATTCCAATCCTACCACAATGAAATTAAGAGAGACAAGGACACAATAAGGACTATCAATAAATGAAATTAGAGACTTTAGAATGCAACTCAATTGTACCTGAATGTAACAATAAGTATTTGCATCTTCTTAGTCACCTTTGAGCATTAAATCACACTGTGAAAAATTCCCTGCATTATGATAATTTGGTTGCACCTGCACTAATCCTATGTAGTAGTCCCTTGACTTGCCTGTAGATATAATTTTAGAAATAATCCTACTCCTGCAATTCTTCCCTATATGGATCATCTTTGTCCCCCCTATTGATAGTTAATTTTCAAGGCAACATAACAGAACTCTCCAATTGCACCATCGCCTTTCAAAATGATGCTTGAGTATTTCCAAGTGATTGTTGAACCAGTGTCTACTCAGGTCCATGAAATCATTGATTTGACTCCATCGTAAAAACCTCTTTTCATAATAAAATTATAAATCCCACATCTGCATTCCTCGTCCATGACATACCAATTATTTATAGTGGAAAACTTTACCATTTCTCCCTCGGTGGAATAAAAATCCACTATTGTGGCATGGAGATGATTGGTGTCATAAAATGGTATAGTTCATCCTTCGATATATTTCACAGAACTCCTCTCACCTCATAGAACTCCTATCATCTACAAAAATAAGATTCCTCCCAAAATGCCTGGTCTCCATCTCATTCATCCTAAAATAAGTGGATATGTCCATGGGTGACAAAGTATTCTTAGATATTTAATAGAAGGAGCTATCACTAAAAAAATGAAAATAAAATGCAGCATAATAGTTATCAGCAGGAGAAACAACCCTGCCAAGCTACTTCCTAACTAGATAAAGATACTCTTGAATTACCTCTTATAATGAACAAAAGATAACCTCAACTACCTATAGAGTCTACCTATGCATGGTAGCAATGAAAACACTATCGAAAACAACATCTAAAACAACGTTGGTCAATCACTTCTTCTAGTCAAGGGCATGCCCAACTTTTGAAAAGTATCAAGCAGGTTAGGGTCCACCTCATTCAAGCTCCTCTTCTTCTTTTACTCTCTCTGTTTAGGTTCAGAATAATACCAAAGGTCTTTGAAATTGATGGGTGGGTAAAAGTTATCAGGCCATTGAGTTCTTCCATTTTTAATCCCTATCTATAAGAATTGAATCTAAATTGCAAAATCTGTTCAGGTTCCTTCTTTTTAGCTGAAATTAACCTAAGCTTTGGAGATTTGTAAAGTTTAATGGATCTATATTCCAATTAAAATATAGTAACATGGTTTAAAACTGTATGCATTGAGATCAGAATCTAAGGATGAAATAGAAAAGATTTTATGTTCATGATTACCAGAAATTTTAATTTCATGTAACAAAATTTGAGGAAGGTCTAACATTTTCATCCTACCAAAAAAATTTCTTGCATCACTTGAGCCCTTTTAATTTCGGCATGATAGAGTCCATTACACAAACAGTCAACCACTAAAAAGAAGGTGAAAAGAAAAAATAAAATTTCATGCATTCTGGCCCTAGAAAAGTTAGAAAGAAGGTGAAAAGAAAAAATAAAATTTCATGCATTCTGGCCCTAGAAAAGTTAGGGAGGAGCAAACTGATTTGTAAAATAAGGACATGAAAAATGCTTACTTGTCCATTGTCTTTTGATGAATTACTGGCCACAATCGAGATCTGCATTATCGTAATTATTAAACCCTTTGTACAATAAGGACATGCAAAATTCTTACTTGCACATTGTCTTTTGATGAATTGTTGGTTGCAATCAAGATCTGCATTATCATAACCATTAAACTCTCAACTCTAGATAAAATTTATGATTTGATCATATAAACCCTCAAAATTATTTACCCATAAGAACAAAAATCCTCTTTAATAAAAAGGAAGAAAAAAGTCCAAATTCATACCCATGTACAAATTACCAAAATAACATAATCATTAAACCCTCAACTCTAGATAAAATTTAGGCTTTGATCATATGAATTTAGGCTTTGATCATATAAATGCTTATTTACCCATAAGAACAAAAATCCTCTTTAGTAAAAAGGAAGAACAGAGTCCAAATTCATACCCATGTACAACTTACCAAAATATCCACGCCCAGTGACCTTGCCCTTATCATAATCATTAAACCCTAAACTCTAGATAAAATTTATGCTTTGATCATATAAACCCTAAAAAGTATTTACCCTTACAAACAAAAATCCTCTTTAGTAAAAAAGGAAGAAGAGATTCCAAATTCATAGCCATGTACAAATTACCAAAATATCCATGCCCAATGACCTTTCCTTTATCATAATCATTAAACCCTAAAATCTAGATAAAATTTATGCTTTGATCATATAAACCCTAAAAAGTATTTACCCATACAAACAAAAATCCTCTTTAGTAAAAAAGGAAGAAGAGATTCCAAATTCATACCCATGTACAAATTACCAAAATATCCATGCCCAGTGACCTTTCCCTTCCCCCCCAAAATATCCACGCCCAGTGACCTTGCCCTTCCTCCATATATATCGTTGATGCTCTCCTAAGGTGTTTCCCATGCAAACTCCCATGAAATCCATAGATCATGTTGATGGTCTTTCTTCTTCTGGAATTAAAGTGCTACAATGTGATGTTGTAATCTATGAATATTTTATTTGAACCCAACACTAAAGTGGAAATGAAAAAGAAAAAATAAAAGAAATATCTATTAAATATCAAATAAAAATATATAAAAAAATTTCAATTGGGTTAAATGATTTATTTTTAATAAGAATTTGTTATTTTTTCCTAAGACACTAGATTAAAAAGAATAAGAAGTTAAAAATGATATTTGTATGAGTGTAAACATTTAAATATGACCTCAATTAATAATAAAAAGTTAAATTAATAAAAATAAAAAAATTAATTTGTTATATTTTGATTTTGTTATTAACTTGTGAATAGGCTTTGTTACAATACCATGGGCCAATACCATGGAGTATCAATGCTACAAGTCCAAACCATAACTTATTTCACAACCAAAATGTTTTACAACAATATGACAAGATTCTTGATCATGGATATTCACCCGAACATTACTGTAGATATTATTAACTTGTAAAAAATAGCCTTTGTTACAATACCATGGGTCAATACCATGGATTATCAATACCACATGCCCAAAAAACATAAATTATTTCACAATCAAAATATTTTATAACAATACCACATGCCCAAAAAACATAAATATTTCACAATCAAATATTTTATAACAATATGACAAGATTGTTAGCCATGGATATTCACCCTCACTTTACCATGGGTATTAACCTGTAAATCCATTTTGTTACGATACCATAGGCCAATACCATGGCTTATCAATACCACATGCCAAAAAACCATAACTTATTTCATAGTAAAAATATTTTAATTTAATTCAATTTTACAACATTTTTTTAATTGAATTTAAAAGGGAAAATGTTACAATTTGAGATACATCTAAATCCTCTATCCTGCCCACTACTAAAAATATTCCCATAGAAATTAAAATAAGGTTTTAATAAAATTAAGCTAGCATGAATTTATGCTGGTTCTTTATATATATATATATATATATATATAAAGAATGAAATCGATCCGTCATAGCTAAGGATCCAAGGGATGAGAGCAAGAAAATTGGCTAATTACAATATATTAAATATAGTGCATGATTTTTTTAAAGTTTTTCATTATTTTATTTTCTTTGACATGATTGATCCAAAATATAGGTTTAATATTTTACAACCAATTAAGTTTTTCTAATTTACATAATTTCTTAAACACAATATAATGTGATCAAATTTAAAAGAAAGTTGGGGAGGGGGTGGAGAGAGGGAGCAAGACGATGAAAAAGTTGGAGGATACAGAGAGAAAAAGAGAATGATGGGGGGGAGAGAGAGTAAAGTGGGAGAGAGGGAGTGAGAGGAAGGAAGAGAGAGGAGAGACAGAGATGGAGTTGGAGTGGGAGAGAGAGGAAGGAAAGAACAATGACATAGAGAGATAGAGGTGGAGAGAGAGATGAGTGAGAGGGGAGAGATGGAGAGAGAGTGAGGGAGAGAGGAGAGGAGGGAAGAGAAAGAAGAGAGGATGGAGATAGGGAGAGAAGGGGAAGGGGAGAGATGAAAACATAGAGATGGAGAAGGATAGGGAGGGGGGGAGATAGTGATAGAGTTGGAAGGAAGAGAGAGAGAGAGGGAGAGAAATTTGGGGGGTGAGATAGAGGGAGGTGGGAGATAAGGGATAGAGAAGTACAATAGAGATGAGGAGAGAGAGATGGAATTGGAGGGGATAGGAGAGGGAGGGAACAAGGAAAACATATAGGGAGAAAGGTGGAGAGAGAGAGGGGGTGACAAGGGAGTCATGGAGAGAGAGTGAGGGAGAGAGGAGAGAGGGAGGGAATAGAGAGAAGGATATAGATAGAGAGGGAAAGAAGGGGAAGAGAGAGATAGATAGAGGAGGGGAAGAGAGGGAGAGAGAATGTGTGTATGTTTGGGGGGTGAGATAGAGAGAGGGAATAACAAAGAGACACAAATACAAATATAGATGTTATATAGTATTATATAACGAACCTAGATCCATATTAACCCTATAACTATCAAGTGCCAAGAGGGATCCAATCTCTCAAGGTGAAAACATTTCCTCAAGTTTTGCACTAGAAAAACAAGTGTGCACCTCAAGAGATTGGACCCCTCTCAACGCCTGATAGATCCAGGGTTAAGATGGATGTAGGTCGCTTAATATGAAATTAAAGTAGTTTTCATTTGATATTATAGTCTTAAATATTAAAATTTCCCTTTAAATTAATTTCAAATTAGAAATAGATCCAATTAGATTCAATGAATAGATTTTTAAAAAATACATAAAATAATTTTTTTAATTAAAAATATGTTTTTAAAACTACAAATTATTAGAGATACATAGTGCAAAGTTGGCTCACCTATAAACCATGTGAGGATGAAGAAGTGTTTAAGGAAGGATAACCTTTCAATCAATCTCTAACAACCTTTCAATCCCCTATCACTTGTAAGTTTAGAATGCTTGACACAATTAAGATGACTAACATAAAAACCCGATTCATATTATTGTAGTACTTGTTAGGTAGTTGTATTTTTGTTCTTAAACTAAATTAGTCATTCATGTTAGTCATATTTAGTTGTATTACTTATTAGCTAGTCACATATTTTAACCCGTGACTAAATTAGTGATTTATGTTAGTCATTTTTAGTTCAGTCGCTTAAGATTCTCATTTTTGGTAGTATTTCACTTGGAAAAGCTGCGGTGACTAACTTTTTTAGTCACCTAGTCAATAATTGCTTATTTTATACTAGTGTTGGAAGAATAGGTCTAGCATGTCCCTAACTTGTTCTTGGCCTATTTCATTAGCAGCACACCCCTTGCAAAGGCTTGGAGGAGTGTTCATGTGCTAGAGAAGATGATGGAATAGGTTGAAGAGATTCAAGACTGAAGGATTGATGTTCTACTTCAGTTTAGCCCCTGACGCATGCACAAAATCATATGAAAGTGACTGGAAGCCTCTAGTTGCATGGAGGAAATCATATGGGAGCAGTTATAGCCCCAATCGAGTTCAATTAGTTTCAAGGGTGTGATTGGGGGAAACACGAGAAAAGTTATGCATTCCCCATGCTGTTGAGCTAATTTTTGTCTTGTTGTGACTTTCATGATTGAAACTTTAAAGTTCATGGGACCTCCAAAAGTTGATTAAAGTTGAAAATATAAAAAAGGTTGATGGATTCAGTGGTTGATTGAGTCAATGAGTTGAATCTAGATCTAATATAGCATATGAACAAGATTGTTGAGCTCAGTAGTTCTAAGTAATTATTAGGTTGAGCACTTGAGTTCATCTACATATTGGAGAAATCTCATTGGGATTTGGTTGACTACCTTGTGTTTTGATGGAGTGAGTGTGTGGAGAAGAGCTTTCAAACTATGTGAGTCATATTATACAGATTTTATGAATTAGTTTGTAGTTGTATCAACCTTGAGCTGAAGTATGATTCAGCCTTATGTTATGCATTGTATGTGGTGTTGAGTTGTGGATTGATGTAATGAGTTGAGGAGCTTGTTTTCCAACTGGTGTGGACATTGTTGTGAGGAGCTTTCATGGAAACTTATGTTGCAATTGTTGATTGAGATTTGATGCTATGTTGTTGTAGTTCTCATGTTGAGCAAGTTTTTAGAGTCCAATCTAAAAATATATGAAACGAGGCTCGCATGGAGGAAGTGAAGGCATGGAAGGTTTGAGTATACAATGATTGGTAGATTTAGTAGATTGAAGAGATTTCTCCATCCAATGGTATTTGGATAGTTTGGCAGAAACTGGGCAAGGCTCATTGGTCATGGTGGTGACTAGCAGATCAAAGTCTATAGAGTCGTGTTGTTAGTTCGAAAGTAACCCAGTGAGGATCGACTTATCGTGGGAGCCTTCAGTGGATGGTAGTTCGAAGATCTTAGAGAGAAACAGTTTCATGTCTGATAATGGCAACATACTATGAAAGAAGTAGAATCTCTTGTCTTAAGGGAGTGAGTTAATCCAAGTTATAATTTTCTTAACAAATTAGTAAAAGAGTTGAGTAACGCAATAGCAACAAGGTGGCTTTTTTCCCATGGAATGGTTTTCCACCAGACATCTTGTCTCCATTGTGTGATTTCATTTTATTGTTGCATGTTTATTTGTGGTGCTCTAATATTTGAATATTTGTTTTAGTTTATGCATGTTTGAAGATTAAATAATTGGAGAAAAAGTATTAACGTGCCACACTACTAATTCAGCCCCCTCTTCCCGCCCCTTAGTAATGGTCAGCTAGATTCAAACAATTGGTATCAAAGTGGCGATCTTGGGTGCAACTTGATCGCTAGAGAGTGGATCTTAGATATTTTGGTAGAATTTTTGAAAATTTTCTAAAATAGATCAACAATGTATTTCAATACTTCATGAAGGTAAATTTACAACTTGGAGAGTGAATTTGGATTCGTATTTTTTATCTGTTGATGAAGATATTTTTCTATTAGTTGGATATGGAATTAACGATAAATCTAATGATTTAGCTAATAGGATTATTTTGAATAACATTTCAAAATATGATAACATACATATGAAGAATTGTGAGACTACCAAAGATATGTTGGATAAGTTGCAAAAGTTGTACCTTTGGGGGAAAATTGCATTTTTCATAAATGGAGAAAAATGCAAAGGATTTTACCTTTATTGTAGTAACTAATCAATCCTCCTCACAAGATGAAGATGGAAACATAAGTGATAGTAGTGAGAGATCGAGTAAAACAAATGATGAGCAATCCAAGATAATGACGCTTGAAGCAGAAATTCAAAGATTGAAGGTTGAATTAATTTCTGCAAGAGAAGAAGTAGATAGGCTCAAAACTAGTGCTCAAGCATCTTCAAAAAAATAAAAAATGTTGGAGCACCTAGTTGCAACAAAAATAATGAGATCCATGAGCCATGCAAGAAGAAACAAAATAAGAGAAGGAGTTCCAAGAAGAAGAGTAGAGTTGGGAAGTGTTTTAATTGTGGAGTTCATGGACACATAGTAATAATTTGTAGTGTTGGAGAGATCAAACTCTCTAACCATAAGGAGCAACAAAAGGAGAAGCCACATCAAGCATGCATGCGAAGGAGATCTCCATCCATTAGGTATAATAGTCCTTTTTATTATTATTGTTTCTCATGCAATGATTTTGGCCATAGGGCTATTGATTGCAAGGCATGTGCAAGGAATAAAAATGGGTTCATCAAAATATATCAACATATTCCTCATTTCCTTGGTCACATTAAATGTTTGGTATGTGATAATATTGGCCATAGGGCCAAGGATTGCAAGTCTCCCATGCATTTCAAGACATCCAACAAGAGAAGGAAGAATATACAAATCCAACCACATAAGAAGAAGAAGGATTAACAAATGAAAGTTTGGAGGAGAAAATAGAAGCAAGGGTCTCTCACCAAAAATTGAGGCATGCATGGTCTCAAGGGGTGCATATGGTTGCATTAAGAGTTTCATGCAAATGTTTAATTGTGCATCGATATGGGAAAGAGAATGAGAAGACAAATATAGATTTTTGGAGATGCATGTGTTTAGGGGGAGTCCTTGAGGTTTGAAGTGTTATTTTTCTATTCCAATTTGTTTTAGATGGAGTAGGCATGTACATTTGTTGATTATTCAGGAGAATTTATATGTTTTGGTTTGTCTTGATGCTAATCATGATATGGAATCCATGCATTTTCAAGCTGTGATGCAGGATCACACATTCAGGGGGAGCATTTGTGCTTCCAAATGATTTTGGAATGTGTTGGCATTGTGTTTCAGGAATATTTTTGTTGTTGTTGCCAAACATTGCATGTTGGATGAGATAGTATTTTTTGCATGACATAGTTAGTATTTTGATGATGATCATTCTGCTAGATCATATTCATGTGTTTTCATGCATTGATTTTCTTCCATGGAGATCAGATGATGTACTAGGAATAGTTTATCTAGAATATCCATATTATTGCTTATGTTTTAATTTCTAGATGAACCATGCATGTTGTATACATGTTAGATGTATGAGTTATGTATTGTTGTTGCATGGAGACAATATGTTGTTGCTCATGTATTTTTGGATGGATAAAACATGAGGAAGATGGTTGTTCTTGTTCATGGTAGTTTTATGCATGCTAATGCATGAGATATTGTATGCTCATAACGTTTTATGTCTTGCTACTCATATATGGAGTATACATGTGTTGTTGCTCACTAATTTACTTCTTATGCCTCATTGATGATATGTTGGTCACCCATGATAAGGATAATAAATTGATGTTGTTTATGATGATTTGGTATGATGGATGTTCTTGCTTGATTTTTGCGTCATGCGGTGAGAGAGTGTGTTGAAGGCATGAGGATTGATGAACATGTAATGTATTGTATTTTATTTCTGCTTCCATATGGAGCATATTCATTACTCCTTGTTTCCATGTACTCATGATATTTCATGTTTTGGGCATGTATTAATGATAGCACTTTTATGTGCAATTGTAAAAGCCATGTATTGTCATTATGTCATTTTTTGGGCACATTTCTGATGGAGTCACCCATGGTGTTTAGTATGGATTGGTAATTAACTATATATGGGTCAATGGATGACCAAGTCATGTATTACTTTTTATATCTTTGATGTAGCCCCACTCCATTGGGTGCATGATGTAAACTTGTGTCCATAAGAGTCATGGTTGGCGATAGGTATAGAGGATTTATATGTTGGTCCTATGTTCTTGTCACAATAATGTACTTGCTCCTTGAAGCATTATTGTATTGTAATGTATTGTATATCATGTCCTAATTCAGTTCGAGTCATGGTCATGAGAATTAGTCTCTCACATTTGGAAATGAGACTTATTGCAACAAGTAGATGTGTTTCTTCAACAGAAAATGTATTGATTGCAACTCCATTATATGCTTAAGGGGAGCATGTTTCTGTCTTCGGATTCGGAAGGGAATTTGATAGTGGTGTTAGCAGTCGGTTTCCTTGCTTTCATGCTTATATTCCAAGAGATACTTCATGGGTTGCATCAACATGGTGTTGTGCATGACAATGGGAGTCCTACTCTCATCTAAAATTATTTGCATTGTTCTTCAGTGTTGATATGGCCCTTTTCCATTGATGTCAAAGGGGGGTATATTTTGGACTGTTAAGTCATCCTCACTTGTTCATGGAGGTTGACATCAATGCCAAAGGGGGATTTTTTGGAAATTGTAGTGTTATCATTGATGTCAACATGTTGGAGATGTTGTTGGTCATATGCATGTGTGATGAGTGTTGTGTGATGGATGATTGGTTGATGGTCTTTTTAGTTGGAATTGATGTCAACATCCTTATTACTATACCTAGTGGTTGTTGAATTGGAGATGGATTCCAAATGTGATGTTGATTTGAGGTCGGTATGACATGATGTGTTGGTTGGAGATGCTACTATTGCAAGAGGTTGGAGAGCTTCTTGTGATGTGTGGATTGGAGATGTTTTTGTTGCAAGTGGTTGTAGTGCTTCTCTACATACTGCATATCTCTCTACATGTCTTCGAAACATTGCAATTGATGCTACATGTGTGATATGTGATACTTGTGTTGGATGTGCTTCCACTAGTGATGGGGGCATTTTTATGCCTTGACGCTACTGTTGCAGGAGTTTTGGATGTTGCTACAGGTGTTGGAGATGTTGCTATAGGTATTGGAGATGTTTAGAGAAGTTCTAATTGTTTCTTGAGGAACTGGCAGTGTTGGTCTTGGTGCTAAAGTTGGAAGAATAGGTCTATCATATCCATGACATTTGCTTGGCCTATTTCATCAGTTCTAGACCTATTGCAGATGCTTGGAGGAGTGTTCAAGTGCTGGAAACGATGATGAAACAGGTGGCAGAGGTTCGAGGCTGAAGGATTGATTATCTACTTCAGTTTTATCCCTCGTCACATGCACAAAGGCCTATGAGAGCAACAGGAAGCCTCTAGTCCCATCGACGATAGCATATGAGGGAAGTTATACCCCCATTCGATTTCAGTCAGTGTCAAGGGTGTGACTGGGGAAAAACATGAGAAAATTTCTGCATTCCTCTCACTGTTGAGATAATTTTTGGTTTGTGGTGACTTTCTTGAACAAAACATTTCGGTTTATGATTTGAAAAGTTTGTAGGACATCCAAAAGTTGATTAAAGTTGAAAAGATCAAAAATGCTAGTGGAGTCAGTGGTTGATTGAATCAATGAGCTAAATCTGGATCTAATCTAGCATATGAATAGGATTGTTGAGCTCAGTAGTTCTGAGTAATTATTGGGTTGAGCACTTGATTTCATCTACATATTGGAGAAATATCATTGTGATTTGGTTCATTGTCTTATGTGTTGATGGAGTGAGAGTGTAGAGAAGAGATTGCAAATTGTGTGAGTCATATTATGTAGATTTTATGAATTAGTTTGCAACTGTAGCAGTGTTGACCTGAAGTATGATTCAACTTTATATTAGGGGGTGTGTGTGGTGTTGAGTTATGGATTTATGTCATGATTTAAGGAGATATTTTCCTAGTTGGTGTGGAGATTGATGTGAGGAGTTTTGATGCAAACTTTTGTTTCAATTATTGATTGAGCTTCGATGCTATGTTGTTGTAGTGCTCATGTTGAGAAATTAATCAGATTCGAGGTTGAAAATATATGAAACAAGGCTTGCATGGAAGAAGTGAAGGCGTGGAGGCTTTGAGTATATAGTGATTGGCTAATTAAATAGATGGAAGATATTTCTCCATCCAATTTTGGTTGGATAATTCAACAGAAACTAGGCGAGGCTTATTGGTCATGATGGTGACTAATAGATTAGAGTGTGTAGAGTCATGTTGTTAGTTTAGGAGTAGCCAGGTGAGGGTAAACTAATCGTGGGAGGCTTTAGCAAATAGTAGTCTGAGGATCTGGGAGAGAAATAATTTCCTTTCTGATAGTGCCAACATACTGTGAAATAATTCAAGTATTCCAACTCATGGTAGTGAGTTGATCCATGTATAATTTACTTAAAAATTAATAAAATAATTGAGCAGCGCAGCAGCAACAAGGTGGTTTTTTTCCCGGGGAAGGGTTTTCCACCATACATCTTGTGTCCATTGTGTGATTTATTTTTATGGTTGCATGTGTATTTTTGGTGCTCTAACCTATGATTATGTGTTTTAGTTTATGCATGTTTGAAGATTAAATAATTGGAGAAAAATTATAAAAGTTCCACACTACGTATTCACCCCCCGTCTCAGGAGTGATATAGTTTCCAACAATTTTCGAGGAATTAGTGAATATGTGGAATGGAAGGGACCAATTAGGTCCCCTCAAGACATGCACCTTAACTAGTTTCGGCTTTGATTCCTTAAAAGTGTGTTGGTAAGGATTAGTACAAGAGAATTTAGTATCTTTAGCTAATAAATGGATACGAGGAGAAGCTATTCTAGAAAAATGTTTAATAAACCTCTGGTAGTATTCCACATATCCAAGAAAATCTCTTCCCTCCCTTTGATATTTGGGCACTAGTAGGTGCATAGTGACTTCAACTCTAGCAATGTCCACCTATATACATTCACTAGAAATGAGGTGAGCAAGGACTATCCCTGCATTGAACATTAATCTACTTTTATTATTACATAAGACAAGGTGGGCCTCTTCGCACCTGATCAATACTTTTTTCAAATTTTGTAGAGAACCTTGAAAAGAATCGCGGTATATGGAAAAAAAACCATATATACCTCAACACGCTAAAGGGAAACAAAGATAGCTAAGACTTCTCATTGAAAGGTAGAAATGGCATTTCATAGTCTAAAGGGAAGCACTCAATAGGTGAGTGTTCCCCACAGAAAGGTAAATTCAGTATTATCCTAGTCATTAGGTGTGATCCATATTTGGTTGTAACCAGTAAAGTCATGCAGAAAGGAAAAGTACTTCTTACCCTCTAGGGTATCTAGTACATGGTCAATAAATGGAAGTCGGAAGTATTCCTTGATAGTGGCCTTGTTCAATTCTCGATAATCCACAAAAATATGCCACCTCTCATCTTTCTTTGGGACTACTACCAATGGGGAGACCCATCAGCTATAAAAAATAGGGTCAATAAAGCTGACATCCAAGAATTTTTTAATTTCTTCCTTTACAACATCCCAAAGCATGGGATTCATTCACCGCTCAGGTTAAGTCAAACCCCTTACTAAATACAAATATGGTGAGTACATGTGTTAGGAGGGATGTCATTCATGTATTCATAACTCTAGGTGAATGCATAAAGGTGGTTTTATAACATTTTTATCAACTTGACTTGTTGGGATGGTTCGAGTTATGGATTAATGTATAGGGATTTACCAAGACTCACCTCAACAAGTGCAATATTAGACTCGTGAGTATCCATGGTGGTCACTAAGTTGTGTAACATTATCGAGTTTTATAGATCACAACTCTCTTAGAAACTTGGACTAAAAGTATGATGGAATGATCAGGTGCTCAAAATTAGGGTCAAACTCAAAGTGGCAGAATCTAGATAAACTTAGCTTCAAATCGAAGTGCTCGTCACCCTGATTCCAATGGTGTAAGAAAAACTTGAATCTGAGCTCATATGAAGAAGTTAGAGCAAGTCAAAGATCAACTTTGACTTGGACAAATGGCAGGAGAAGATGACGTGGTAGGACTCTTCAGCGAATGGGGTAGCGCCAAGTTGTAGGCTGCCATTTTTCCCACATTTCGCAAATCACATATTGGAGGTGGGTTGGTGTTAAAGATCATCCCTAGAGCAAGCCAGGGTATTATGCGATAATCGCAATCACATATTGCAACAGGGAAGGCATTAAAGAATCGACCCTAGAGTAAGTCAAGGTTATGATGTGAAGATCGCAATCACACATCGCATAAGGGAAATGTTATAGAATCAATCCCGATAGTATCAAGTTGTGATTGTGATATAAAAATTTCATATCGCACAGTGCAAAGTCCCATTATCTCTTACCCTGGCTCTGTTGATTATGATATATTCCAGATGTGATACAGTTATACTGCAGTTGATAGTTCCGTCAGGTCAGCTACTTATCACAATCGCATATCACCCACGTTGCATTTACAAACCATAAGACCTGCTAGTTCTTGCTGATTTTGATTTGCGATGGATCTGTCGGTGTCGATAGTCTATGGCTGCCACGTGGCAAATTTTTTGCCCAATTAGTGCTCTTTGGAGCGAATTTGTAGGATCATGCTGGAAATGGTACAATTTGTGGAGCAAATATTGGGAAAACTAGGAGAGGTCGTAACTTCTTCAGTTCTTGACCAAATTGGATGAAAATAAAGAGGTTAGATAGTCATTTTTGGATAGTCTGGACTCATGGGAGGAGGTTTCATAAGCATTTGAGTATTGTAAACACATATTTTTACACTTTTCAGCATAATAGAGAGGCCCAAGCCATTGGAAGATGGACCAAGGAGACGTAACCCAGGAGGGGTGAGCTCCTTTATCATGTTCCTATTGTAATGTGTTTTTGATGATGTTCTGTACATGTTTATGATGTTGTTCAATCTCTTACTAATGTTAAATTGCTTATAAAATTAACATAAAAACTCATCATTTCACTTGCGAAAATTCATGAATCCTTAAGCACAATGAAAGCATTTTGTTTCTAATATGAGGAGGATCTTAGCATAACAATCTAATATTCTAAATTAGATCATTTTAGTATCATAGCTCTAGGTTTTCTTTGTGAAAGAAGGATTTAACTGTTTTCAAGTTTATGTCATGCTTACAAGGTTAAAACTCAAAAGATGAGAAGGGAGGCTAGTTGGAAGCCCTGAAGTTCGGTCAAGGGGAAGGAGAGCAAGGTTGCCACAATCTTTAACAATAGTTTCACCTCGAGTTGGAGTTGAGACTCTAGAGATCATTTCTCATGAAGGAGAACCTACAAACATGACAGAAGATGAGAAGGCCTTCATAAAAACTTTCTTTGATATGACAGAGATGGTAAAGGTCCTCTATAAAGAGAGGAATACCAGGTTGCAAGGGGAAAGTTATAAAACTCCCAAAGGAGAAGACTCTTTAGGAGGAGTTAATGGAAATGGAGACAAACCTCCACCCTCTTCACCATCTTCTTCATCTTCTTCTTCACAAGCATCTTCACCCTCTTCCACTAACACAACCCTTACTCATACTCATTATCATACTTCAAAAGGAACTGGTAAATCATCTTTTTTAAAACTTGATGTTAAATTTGAGCTACCCATGTACAATGGTGAAGTGAATGTAGAGAAGCTTGATAATTGGATTTGTCAGTTGGAGGTTTATTGTAGGATTCAAAACCTTCAAGAGGATGACATAAAGATTTAGTTAGCTTCGTTGAGAATGGGGTTGAAACACTGGTATGGTGGGAACCAAAGACCCAAGAGGAGATTAAAAAACATGGTAATATCTCAATTTCTTGGAATGATTTCATTACTGCAATCAAAAAACAATTCTACCATCTAGCTTATATGCAGAAAGCCAACATGAATCAACAGAACTTTAGACAATTTAGAGGTCAAAATGTGCAAGATTACACCCAAGAATTCAAAGAAAGGTCTTTGATGTTAGGTGTAGATTTGCAATCGCAAGAAACATTGTTGAAGTACATAAGGGGTTTACACGGTTACCTTAGGCATGCTATCTTAATTTTTAATCCCAATAATCTAGGTTATGTGTGTGTTCAAGCCACTCATCTTGAGGGAAGAGGGAAAAACACCCCAGAAGAAGATAGTAAAAATACATTTAATAGTAAAGGAAAGGAAAAGGATTTCAAAGGGAAGGCAAAGAAAAATGTGTCTATCAAAAAGGAAGGAGAGAAAGTTACATGAAAACATTGTTCCAGGGAGGGTCACGATGAAGCTCATTGTTGGAAGCTTCATCTGGAAATGAAACCAAAGAGAAACAACAACAAGGGAAAATAAAAGACAATTGTAACCACTCAACAATATTTGGGATCCAATTCAGGTGATGAAACTAAAATCATAGCCATGGGGTTAAAAGGAAAATAATCCATTGCTAGCAATAATTCTTCAAAATCACAAAATAAAACTCCAAATGAAAAGAAGATAATAGAACTTTTTCACATAAGGGTGATCTCAAAACACAACAAGATTGATACGCTTTTCAATAGTGGCTCTCAAGCCAATCTTATCTCTGAAAACTTTGTAAAAAGTTTAAACTTGGAAACCTTTCCACATCATAAACCATATCCACTTGGATGGGTGTGTGACAATGTGAAATTGCAGGTTACTAGAAAGTGTAAACTGAAATTCACCATTACTGTAAATTTCTTAGATGAAGTGGAGCTTGATGTTGTGTCGTTAGATATTTGTGGCATAGTTTTTGGTAGCCCATACCTTTATGACAGAAAAGCTATCTTCCATATACATGAAAATAAATATCATTTATTCAATGATGGAGTAAAATATATTGTGAGAGCTCATAGCACGAAAATATATCTTACGCTTGATAATGCAGGGTTGATGAAAAGACTAGTGAATTCATGCAAGAATTTTGTGATTCTAATGATCACACCAAAGAATGTTGTTGATAATGAATTTTTTAAAGGTTTTGATTCAAATTTGAAATTTGAATTGGTTGACATAGTTACCCAATATGATGAGATGGTTTAGGAACAAAAGGGATTACCTCCCAAGAGAGGAATCCAACATGAGATACATTTGTAGCAAGATTATCCTCTTCCTAACATTGGCATGTACAGGATGCCAGTGATGGAAAGCACAAAAATTAAGAAGAAAATTCAAGAGTTGTTGAATAAAGGGATCATCATACCATCTTCCTCGCCAGGTGGTTCACCTATTGTCTTGGTGCCAAAGAGGATGGAACATGGTGCATGTGTGTGGACTTTTGTGCATTGAAAAAAATTATACTAAAGAACCATTACCCACTGCCTAGATGATTTACTTGGTCAATTGAAAGATGCAAACTATTTTATTAAGATGGACTTAAGAAGTGGTTACCATCAAATTAGAATAGCTAAAGGAGACATTTGGAAGACAACATTCAAAACAAAACAAGGATTGTTTGAATGGTTAGTTATGCCTTTTGGTTTATGTAATGCTCCTACTACATTCATGTGTGTGATGAATGATGTGTTGAGGCCATTTCTTGATGATTTTTTCATAGTATACTTAGATGACATCTTAATTTCCAGTAAATCGTGTGATGAACATGTTGTGCATGTAAGAAAAGTAATTGATGTCTTGAAAAAAGAACAGTTTTATCTTAAGATGTCAAAGTGTGTGTTTGGAAAAACTTCTTTACTTTACTTGGGTCATATTGTTGGAGGAGGTGAGTTGAAAATATATCCCTCCAAGGTTGATGTCATTGTGAATTGGCCAAGGCCCAAGACAATTACTAAGGTAAGAATTCTTTTGGGAGCAGCCCAATATTGGAGGAAATTCATTGCTAATTTTTCTCTTATAGCTGCTCCTTTGCATGTGCTGACAACTGTGAAAAAGGTTTTTAAGTGGGGAGGAAAGCAACAAACGGCCTTTGATGCATTGAAGGAAAATATCAGTACAACTCTAGTACTTGCACTTCCGGACTTGAGACAATCATTTGAGATTCAAACTGATGTTAGAGACTATGCCATGGGTATAGTCCTCATGCAACATGGTAAGCCTATATGTTTTCATTCGTAAACACTTAATGGTGTAGTGATTAACTATCCTACATATGATAAGGAATTGTATGCATTGGTTCAAAGTGTGAAAAAATGGAAACACTACTTGATGGGTAAGGAAACAGGCATTCGCACTGATCATCAACCATTGCAATACTTGTAATCACAATCAAAGTTGCAGCAATCAAGGCATTTTCGATGGACGGGTTTTCTTCAATAATTCCACTTGGTAATCAAGTATAAGAGAGGTATCTAGAATAAAGTTGTTGATATGCTTTATAGGCATATTGTTAGTGCATCTACTTTACTCAAGCATAATTCTATTTTACATGAGAGTTATATTGAGAAATATGCATTAGATAATGACTTTCAAAAATTTATGCAGGCTTGAGTCAAGGTAGCCAAGTAGAGGAATTGGATTATCATTTGCATCATAAATTTTTGTACCATCTTGGAAATCTTTGTATTCCATGGGGAGAAAGAGCTAACATCATAAGGGAGGCACATGCTTATCTTATTATTAGTCATTTCGGCGCAAATAAGACGATGGTACTTCTACAGAGGTATTGTAATTGGCCTCGTATGCTTGAAACTGTGTCTTATTTTATTAAAGGATGTTCATTATGTGCCATCAGTGAGCCTAGCAATAGGAAGTTAGCATTGTACACGCCATTTTTGGTTCCTTCATGAACGTGGGAAATTGTTTCTATGGATTTTGTAGGAGGTCTTCCATTGTCAAAAAGAGGTCATGATTATTTGTATGTAATTGTGGATAGGTTCAGAAAAATGTGTATTTTGATGCCATGTAAAAAGAAAGTTGCAGTTGAACAAACTTCTTAGTTATTCTTTCAGAATGTTTGGGTGCCTTTTGGATTTCCCACATCCATTGTTAGTGATCGATATTCTCTCTTTGTTGGGAATTTTTTATCAAGCTTGTGGGGATTCATGGACACCAAATTGAAAAAGAGTACAACTTTTCATCCAGAAACAGATGGTCAAAAGAAAGTGGTCAACATAACAGTGATACATATTCTTCGTGGTTATTGCAGCAAGCATCCTAAGTTGTGGGATGAACATTTGCACTATATTCAGCATGCTTACCACTGAGCCAAGCACTCTTCAACTCAAACTTCACCATTGGAGGCATGTTTTGGATACTTGCTTAAATCTCATTTGGATTTTATTTTTCGCAAACATGTTGCTTTTAAATGTCATAGCGACATAGACAAAGAAATAAAATTCATTGAACAAATCCAATTAGTACACCAAAATATTCAAGAACAACTTGAGAAAAGCTAAGGAAAGTACAAAGTAAGGATGACAAGCATCATCAAAATCACAAGTTCCAAGTGGTGATGAAGTTTGGCTTCACATTAAAAAAGAGAGGCTCCAAGGAGAAAGTAAAAAGCTAAAACCAATTAGATATGGTCCATTCAAAATTTTGGAAAAGATTGGTAATAATGCCTTCAGGTTGGATTTGCCTTCATATATGCACATTTATGTTATTGTTCAACTCAAACTTCACCATTGGAGGCATGTTTTGGATACTTACTTAAATCTCATTTGGATTTTATTTTTCACAAATATGTTGCTTTTAAATGTCATAGCGACATAGACAAAGAAATAAAATTCATTGAACAAATCCAATTAGTACACCAAAATATTCAAGAACAACTTGAGAAAAGCTAAGGAAAGTACAAAGCAAGGATGACAAGCATCATCAAAATCACAACTTCCAAGTGGTGATGAAGTTTGGCTTCACATTAAAAAAGAGAGGCTCCAAGGAGAAAGTAAAAAGCTAAAACCAATTAGATATGGTCCATTCAAAATTTTGGAAAAGATTGGTAATAATGCCTTCAGGTTGGATTTGCCTTCATATATGCACATTTATGTTATTGTTCAACTCAAACTTCACCATTGGAGGCATGTTTTGGATACTTACTTAAATCTCATTTGGATTTTATTTTTCACAAATATGTTGCTTTTAAATGTCATAGCGACATAGACAAAGAAATAAAATTCATTGAACAAATCCAATTAGTACACCAAAATATTCAAGAACAACTTGAGAAAAGCTAAGGAAAGTACAAAGTAAGGATGACAAGCATCATCAAAATCACAAGTTCCAAGTGGTGATGAAGTTTGGCTTCACATTAAAAAAGAGAGGCTCCAAGGAGAAAGTAAAAAGCTAAAACCAATTAGATATGGTCCATTCAAAATTTTGGAAAAGATTGGTAATAATGCCTTCAGGTTGGATTTGCCTTCATATATGCACATTTATGTTATTGTTCAACTCAAACTTCACCATTGGAGGCATGTTTTGGATACTTACTTAAATCTCATTTGGATTTTATTTTTCACAAATATGTTGCTTTTAAATGTCATAGCGACATAGACAAAGAAATAAAATTCATTGAACAAATCCAATTAGTACACCAAAATATTCAAGAACAACTTGAGAAAAGCTAAGGAAAGTACAAAGCAAGGATGACAAGCATCATCAAAATCACAACTTCCAAGTGGTGATGAAGTTTGGCTTCACATTAAAAAAGAGAGGCTCCAAGGAGAAAGTAAAAAGCTAAAACCAATTAGATATGGTCCATTCAAAATTTTGGAAAAGATTGGTAATAATGCCTTCAGGTTGGATTTGCCTTCATATATGCACATTTATGTTATTGTTAATGTTGATTGAAGATCAAGGAGAGAACATTAAAATTCTATCTATTGAAGACCCTTCTCCAGAATTTCTTGATGAGCTTCAGCAAGACAATATACTTGATAGAAGAACAAGGATATCAAAAAGGGGAAGTGTCGATTATCTTTGAGTGGGATCAAGGGTACAAATCCTTTAAAAGACAAATGGATAGAGGTTGGAAAGGTGAGGGAACTGTACCCTAACCTACTAGACAATCAAAAGTGATATTTTGGGGTCCAAAAGGCTTCGAGTGGGGAGGAGTGATCAGGTGCTCAAAATTATAATTAAACTCAAAGTGGAAGAATATCAATAAACTTAGCCTCAAATCGAAGTGTTCATCCTCCTGATTCTAAAGGTGTGAACGACACTTGAATCTGAGATCATATGAAGAAGTTAGAGCAAGTCACAATTCAGGTTTGACTTGGACAAATGGCAAGAGATGATAACGTGGCAAGACTCTTCAAAAAATGGGGAAGCACCAAGTGGCAAGCCTCCATTGGCCCGACATTTTACAAATCGCATATCAGAGGTGGGTCGACGTTAAAGAATCTGCCCCAGAGAAAGCCAGGGTGCAATGCGATAATCACAATTGCACATCACAATAGGGAAGGCATTAAAGAATCGACCCCAGAGAAAGTTATGGTTATGATGCAATAATCGCAATCGCACATTGTAGAAGGGAAGTGTTACAGAATTGGTCCCGACAAGATCAAGTTGCAATTGTGATATCACAATCACATATTGCACATTGCAAAGACTCGTTATATGTATTACCCTAGCTCTACCGATTAAGATATATTTAGATGCAATACAATTATACCGCAGTTGATAGTTCTGTCAGGTTCGTCGCTTATCACAATCGCATATCGCTCAGGCCGCATTCACAAACCATAAGACCCAGCGGTTCCTGCTAATTTTGATTTGCGATGGAGCTGTCGGTGTCGATAGTTTATGGTCATCGCACGGTGAAATTTTCACCCAGCTAGCACTTTTTGGAGTGAAATTGTATGATCATGTTGGAAATTATGCAATTTGTGGACCGAATATTGGGAAAACTAGGTGAGGTCATAAATTCTTCAGTTCTTGATCAAATTAGATGAAAAAAAGAGGATAGATAGCCATTTTTGGATATTCTAGACTCATGGGATGAGGTTTCAAAAGCATTTGACCATTTTAAACATATATTTTTACACTTTTGAGAATAATAGAGAGGGCCAAGCCATTGGAATCTGGACCAAGGAGACGTAGCCCAGGAGGGGTGAATGCCTTTATCATGTTCCTATTGTAATCTGTTTTTTATTATGTTCTGTACATGTTTATGTTGTTGTTCAACCTCTTATTAATGTTAAATTGCTCATAAAATTAACATAAAAACTCATAATTTCACTTGCAAAAATTCATGAATCCTTAAGCACAATGAAAGCATTTTGTTTCTAATTTGACGAGGATCTTAGCATAGCAATCTAATATTCTAAATCATATCATGGAATAATCTTGAATTTTTCAAGGTGTCTAAGTTAACAACAAAGTCGTGAGTTTGAATTTTCTCAATACATTCCTTGAACTGGGAAACCTGGTGTATAATAGAAATGGAGCGAGTCTCCTCATCACTGTTACTATTTTCTAACTATAATGTGCCACAAATCCCCTAAATGGATATTACTATAGGATAGAGGGTGAGCTTCTTCCTTGAATCACCATGTGATAAACATAGCTAGAGTGGAAACCGATATAGCCATTAGCCATGGTGAGCCATGGATTTCCCATGGTCAAAGGATATCCTCCAAAAGGATTTTTTGGTTGAAGAACTATGAATTTCATGGGGTACTCCCATGAATCAATGGAGATGATCTCATCATCCAGAACACCATCTAGCTCGAATTTTGATATATTAGCAAGCTCTAAGATAGTAGGTGTGGGACAAATTTGAGTCAGCCCAAGCTACTCCATGGTTTGTCAAGTTGATGAGCCCCAATTTTGGTACAATTTGGGCTCATTTTGGCCTATTTTACTTGCTCAAACCATTCATCTTTATTTGCTTATGCATGCATTTCTTAGTTTATTCATGTTGTTCGTAGGAAGAAGGTTAGACACTTTATCTACGTGACTAATGCATTATGATTCCCGGCTTTGGCATTAAAAAGGGAGCAAGAGACAACGAAAAAGGGGATAAGGAGACAATGAGGTGGCACTGCTGATTTTGTGGAGAGATGTCCACGGTCTTGGGACATTCCTCGTGATTCCCACCAAGAACTCCGAGCTCCAATCCATCTTCCCTCCGAGCTTAAGAAGCAGCCAGCTGTCCTTCATGAACAACAGTCATAAACTGTTCTACAGGAACAGTAGTTATGACTGCCCTACAGGATCCGCAGTTAGACTCTAGTTGGATAGCTGAGCTCCTGAAATCAAGGGCACTTGGCGGATCATCGTTTTTGCATAAATATGAAGGCCTTAGCCTTAGATGGTTGTTGAAACTCTCGTATTGCTATTGTAATTTTGGAGCACAGTTCAGTTTTCATTCCTTTTTGTAAGCCAATTTGGCATGACATCAGATTATGAATAAAGAAGGCGGTTTGTGATCTAGTTCTGAGTTTTCTTAGGAGACTATATCTCTCAGGTTAGTGCCCAACCTGAGAGCCATAGATCCCCTCTGCTGTAGTGTTGTTTCCATTTCATTTCCAGCACTTTAAGTTTTCATTTGCACATGCAATTCGAATTACAGTTTGATGATTTGGTTTTCTGATGAGTAGGATAGATTTTGCTTATGGTACAGTTGTTTCCACTTGCTTAGTGTAGCAGAGGATATATACCATCAATTGGAGCTCCAGCAAAACGGTTTTTAAGGCTCACTGCCATCTCTCTTGAAGATTGGGGTGCAGTCCATAGCTAGCCACCAAAAACACGCATTACTTTACTTGATGATTGTTGTAATACAATCACGGTTTTGATTAGATGCTTCCTTGTCATTCACACCTACACACATACTTTCATCACAACCTCATACATATTTCTCTTCGCGTTTTGGATTACTGCTCATTGAATTCATGGCATAAGTAATTTAGGTTGATGTATTTTCGGTTTGGCGACAGTCATAATCATTTGTTTCATTTACACTCCTCTTTCTCATTCCATTACCATCTCCTCCATCTTGATCATGCATGAAAACATATCTCCTCAACCTTCACTTCGTTCTGTCCTCTCCCAAAGTCTTTCACTCCTCACGTAACTTCATTTCCTAACCTTTCATTGCCATAAACCTTTACCTTCAACATACTCCCTACACCCATTTCCCATCTCATTCCTCCACTTCTGAGCCATCACCTGCCTTATCCCTACCTCACATATCTCTTCCTACCATTCCATCACTCCTCCATCACTTCAACCCTTCACGGTAGGCCATCCTATAGCAGTTTAGAGACATCCTGTAGAAACCTCTAAGTATCCTGCAGGATCCCCTGCAGACATCCTGTAGGAGGCCATTCACTCGGTCGCCGAGCTTCTGAACATGGAAAACCTCTGTGGATGGATGCTAAGGGTCCATAGGGACCTCACCTAGCCTCCCCAACCT
>APFE031442702.1:46329-61748 GCA_000404065.3 Pinus taeda
AGCTTTCGTCCATCATTGATAAAGCTTCTTCTGTGAGCCATAGAAGTTGGCTTGAGCCCTAGCGGACTTGTGCCAGCTGATCAAGTGACAGCTGCGACAAGAGCTAGTACTTGTGCATATAGCACCGTCACTTCCAAGTCTGTACGAACTACCGGGTTGATAAAATGAGAGACAGGAAGCCCCAGGAGTTGTAGCATTATTGCTACAATACTGGAGCTCACCACAAGTCATCACATTGATGGCCACTCCTAGGTCAATTATAACATTGGGGACAAGGATGCCACCAATCTAGATAGATATGACTAGGTTTATAGGGTTTGTATATTTTTCAACAAAAGTATTCCCTATCATTAGCTTGGCTTCCTCGCCAACAAAATTGATACTGTGAGGCTCTGTTCTCTTCATGCATAGCTTCTTGATGGAGAGTTCCCATATGGTTTTACCGTAGATGGGAATATCTTTAAGAGACTACAACAAAGGAACTTTAAGGTAAATATTCCTCATCTCATAAGCCAAGTCAAACTCATGGTTTGGATCAACCTTCTCCAAATCTAGCGTCTCTAGGTAAGGAGGCAAGTTTGAAGAAGAAGGTAAGGGTTCTAAGTGTGTAGGGTAGGTTGTGGTACAATATCATTGTTCGAATGGTCAAGAGTCTCCTCCTTGTGTTTTTCCTCAATGATAACTGATGATTTTTTTTGTTTTTGGTTTTCTATAACCCTTCCTGATCTCAGTTGAAGGTCATGGACATCAACTGGCATGATCTAATAAGTAGGGAAAGTGGACAGTTCAATAGGAAGAATCTGTTGCATCACTTTATTGTTGGGGTCAGGCACTTGTTGTGCACATAATTTCTGTGACCTAAAGGGTGGAGGCAATAGTAATTGGGGTGGCATAAGCGTCACCTGTTGTGCTAGAGAAACTAGTTGTGAAGGTTTAACTTATGGGTATAATGAATATGGTGCAAGGTAAGACTAATGTGTTGGCATCAAGTATAAAAGAAGGAGGATATGGAGGCCCTCTACACACCTATTTCCAAGGGGGGTTTTGGTGAAACTATTGGGGATACCATTGCCATGGTGTAGAAAAATTCCAATGTTGAAATGAGTGTTGTTGTTGTCCATTAAAACCATGAAAATGTTGTGCACGTTCGGGATGCATATTTGAACTTACCTGTTGCCATTTCTTTCTCGCTCCCATTGCATGCAATGGTTCAGGTTCCTAGTTCCTCTCTAGAAAGATCACCTTTAAACCAAGTATGGAGGGACATTCATTTGTAGAGTGTTCATCCAGACAATAACATAATTTTTAACAACATCTAAAGAGAAATCACATAATGGGTTCCTTTTTCTACATCTTGGGGAAAAAAATAGATAATGCAGCTTGGTCTTCTTCTTGTTTCTTTTTAAACTTCAAAACATATAACCGCAAATTTAAGTTTTCCATCAAGTCAGGCTTAAAATATTATGTTAAAGTCCTAATTTTAGAATAGCACGAGTTGTTCTAGATTTGATATTTTTGAAATAAATATCTCTCAAACCCCTACAAGATCTAGATTACCTACGTCATTACTTCCTACACAAATCACAAATTTGATTAAAAGTCAATTAGGATATATCTCCTTGTCCTAATAAATTTAAAACATTAATTGAATCATCCAAAAGTCCACATAAGAATATAGTACTGAGAATTTCAGGATCCAATCTATGTTTGGACCTTTGAAGGCTATATAGGAACCTTTCAAGGTAATCCCAAAGACTTTCATTTTCATGTTGTTTCATCTTAAATATTTCATCTTGCAAGTCACAAGCTTTACAACAGTCTTGATATTTTCCAAGGAATGTTCTTCTCATTGCATCCTAAATATGTATAGTATTTCCCATCAACCCCTTGAATGTGTGCTAGGATGAGTCCTTAAGGGTAGAAACGAAAAGTTTAAGTTATGGTCATTTAAAGAATAATCATAACTCCCATAGAGTATATCAAATTCAAAAGGAAAGCATCAAGATCTTCATGAACCTTACCATGAAAATGAGGGAAAACATATAGAGGAATGTTTTTCATTTGGCAAATAGTATTGGGATACACGATCAGAAACCCAAAATTAAGCTCTCCCTATGGATTTTCCTCACTAGTTCCTTCAACATTTCATCTTCATGATCTACCATGTTTTTACCTCCAAATGAACTATATCCCGTGTCTAATGAAGGTTTATTATTCTTTGAAGACTCCATCACAAAGAGATAATTAACTATAAAAGTCACCTTTTCCCCTACTGGCTGAGAGACACCTAAACTATTATTTCTAGAATCCAAATGCAAAGTACCAACCTCATTTCTCTAACTGTACCAAGGGTCTTTAACTACAATAGGCCCAACATGAGAAAAATGACTATAAATTATTAGATTTTATTTACCCTTCCTAGTCTTAGGACCATTACCCCTAGTCATTGATATTGAAAAATAAATTTTCATTAAAAAAATTCCAAGTAAAGGCTATAAAAATTCCTTTCCAGTCTACCATAGTTCTAACTCAATCAAAGTGATGCATCTATTACTAAAAAACCATAATTACAAAAAACCTTTACAATGAATAAATTAAACCCTCCTAATGAGCAGAAAACTGAGGCATGCCTACTGAAAAATGACTAGATCCTTACCTCTAATGTTGAAAGAATTCACTCAAAATGTTTACTATAATATTTCCCTAAGTTCCTCCCTAGCAACGACGCCAAAGTGTTGGTTGCACTATAGATTATCTTAAAGATACAACATTATCATGTTAATTTGGGGTTCATAGACTTCAAGATGCAGCACTAGAAATGACTGAGGAAGACTATGGAATACTGCAAAACAAAACCCTAATATAATATTTCCATTAACACTCTTCAAATCCTTCAAATAATGATCAGAATTTTGGTACTATTCCTGCAATAAAATTGCAATTATTCAAAGAGAAGACCCTATCTACCAATCAACTAAAATATGAGCACTGGCCTTCAACTAAAAAAAAGTAACTTCAATGTAAAAAATGTCTCAATAAACTAAAAAGCAAAGAGTTAAAATCCTTAGAAAATCCACACACTTTTTATGCAATGAAGAACACCCAAATCCCAAAAAGAACCCAAAAAAAACTATTGTGAATCTACACTCGATACTATTTCCAACTACTTCGGTGTAAAATCAAAGCAATAAAATATGCACCAATTCAACCAAATATACTCTGTGTAAACAAACACTAATGCATAAATTAGAATAACTTCACCCAGATCTAATACTCTCACTCTCTCTTCGAAATTATATGCACACGTCAATCCTTCATAAACAAATAACTCACTTTCTCAATTAAATGTAAATTATGGAAAAAAATTGTTGCCACTTCACATGAAAGGACACAAGAAAAGGCATTAAAAAGAGTTATCTATAACCCTAAAAGCATAAACCATTCCTCTGTTGGAAATTGCTTGAAAAAACTACAAGACTGTAACTTGATAATTAATTTATGTTTCAGAACGCAATCCTTTAACTCAAATCCCCATGCAACTTATCAAAAGATATAACGGAAGCCATTACATCTATTTCCACTGCTGTTATGAATCCTCAAATAACCATAAATTAATTAAACAATATATATAGATATAGATATATATATACTTTGTTTTCATGTGCAAGCACAGATGAATAAAAGAACAATGTTACAGGGCTTGCAAATTATATTGGAATTCAACCAACAACTCTAGATCATGATGGAATTTATGTATCTCGTGTTATCTTTCAATAACAACTTCAGATCCCAATGGATTTATGACTTAATAAACGACTCTATGTTTCAATACACTTGTTGGACCTGTATTATGGCTCAACAAAGGACTTTGATCTCAATGGATCTATTCCTTGCGTCATAATTTGACACAGGAATCTAGATCTTGTTCAATGTGTTTCACCTTTGCATTACCGCTCAATAGAACGTTACAGATTGTAACCAAAGATTAAGACCCTAGGAAATAGACCTCGTGAAACAGAGCATTTATTAGTTCAATTAGCACAACATGAATAAAGGAATCTTATTGTCAATTATCAATAACATTCACAATGATCGATTTTAGAGTGATATATATGTATGGTGTTTATCATAAAAGCTCGTCGCAGTCTAGATCAGAAAATATGAAATAAATATAAGGTTAATAAATAAATCAGAGAGGCAGCATATAAAATTCTACTCAAGAAACCTTCATATCAGAGAGAAATACCACGAGTTAGCACACCAATCAGTAGATCGATATTCTATTCGAATAAATGAACAAACAGGAGGGGTGACAAGCTGGATTGGTGGGCCAACCAACCATCTCGTATCTTTTGTAAATGGCTTAAATCTCAGAGTAGCCTAAAACATCAAATGCACAAAAAAAGGAAATAGAACCCAACATGGAAGCTTTATATTAAATCTTTCTTTTTTACTTCATATGTCAATGGCTCAGGTCGAATCGACCAAAGGAGTGACATAGATAACTAAACCAGCAACATGATGTTACAATAACATTGCTAAACCGACCAAAGGCCGTTGCTTTTATTTTTCCGCACATTACATTACAAGTATGGGCTTTAACAACCGAAATAAATATTCATAGAAAAACTAAGAGTAAATCACAATAGCCATCGAAAAGAGACTTGATCCAGTGTAACCAAGAACTATTCTAGGATATATGAAGATCATGGATGGAAGAAGAACTTAATATAGTTACCACTATCTCGGCCTTGAAGAACTCAATATAGTTACCACTATCTCGGCCTTGAAGCAACTGTGATCTCCTTTAGGTGCACAAGACCTTGACCTAACACTCGTGAAGACCTATGAAAGGCGGACAAGATGTTGACTAATCAACGGGCCCTTGTATTCTGGTGTCAAATAGTCCACACACATTCATCTTCTTAGTGGCAGGATCTCTATACAAGGTACAAGATCTACACAACCTCATTAACAACTTTTTAGCAATCATTAATCCTAGAAAATGCATTCAAACAAAATTGTTTTGGTATAAATAAGAGTTTAGCTCTAAAATTTTTACTAGAATGCTAATTGAACACATTTCTTTATCATTGCATTAAAAATGCATGGAAGTGCAGGCAAGAGGTTTCATAATAGGTAAAACAAGGGAACAAAATAGGGTATCATAGAGGCAAAAATATAACAATTTTTGGGACTGACAATTCTATACCCTTTTGTGTTTTGTATGTGGGATTTCATGCCCTCTGTTTGTAAATTGATATTTTAGCAATTCTTACCCTTTTTTTTGGAGTATCCTTATTGAATGCACATGTTCTGTGTGTATATGCAAAATTTATTTATCCTTCAAATATATGAATGAAAGTACGATTTTTTTCTATGGAAAAAATTAAAAACTTTTCTTAATAATTTTTTATTTTAATTAGGCATTAATATTGTAAATGAATTATTTGATTTTGTGACCCTGGAGGAATGTGAGAGCAATTTATTTGTACATATTTATCTTTTAGTTAAACATTCATTATGTGAAATAGAAATTCATAATATTCGATGATATGTATGTATATGATATTCAATGATTCATAAACATCCTATTGCTCAAATTCATTGTGTTGTGAGGTTGAAATTCAATATAATAATGCAATATTTTACACAAAAAATTATAAATATCACTTACTCAAAGCATACAAAAGGAATAAATCTATTAGAAAAAAAAAAAAACTATTCTATAACTTATGGGTTATCGGCCCACCACATTTCCCATAAAGAATTTGATAGAAATATTGTTGTATATGGAAATCCCTCTAACTCCATAGGAATGAGGAGATATGAAAGACTTTGTTAGGTTAGTCTAGCTAGAAAGTACATGTCACCCTAACTAGTTTTACAAGTTAGCCCCATGCGTGAATTAGAAACACTATAAATAAAGGATAGATGAGTGCATTTGAAGACCATATAAGAATGAATATATTTAAGGTGCATAATGAATGCTAGAGAATACTCTGGAGTTCTTAAAGGTGGAGGGAAAACATGATTTGTGGGGTGAACAAGTTAGGTTGAAATTTTTACTATAACTTTCTTCTAGGATGTTTAATATTGTGAAACTTCAATGAAATATAGGAATGGTTCTCATGTGCCTATGGAAGAAATTTTAAACTTTGGTTCACTATAATTTTAGAGATATGCTATGAGGAATTTGGGGTTCTTGAATTCTTTTAAGATATGCTTCAAATAGGTCAACTAGGAATGTTCACTATAACATTTGTTATAGGATGTTTTACATTGTGAAACTCGGAGAAGATAGGGATCATTTCTTCACATACCTGTGATAAAACATTTAGAATTTATTTCATTATAGTTTTGCAGATATGCTAAAATAAAGTTTATGTAATGTTATTGAAATTTGCTTCAAACCTCTGAGCTTAGAATTTTCACCATAATGTTTCTTTTGTGGTTTCTCATATATTGAAACTAAGATATATTCATGTAATTTTCACATTAATTTCATATACTAGTTCGATATATTTTCAGAGATATGCTTTAAGGAAATTAAGGATCCAGAAAGATCCTAAACTTTGCTTCAAATAAGTTAACCCAATTTTTTTTCTATAACTTGTTTTCCAAGATGTTTTAGACTTTAAAATATTGAGGTGACAAAAGATATATCTATAGGTAAGTGTGGTAAAATAATTATACGTTGGTTCACTGTAATTTCAAAGATCTACTTTGAAGAACATAGGGTTCCTAAATGATCCCAAGCTATGTTTCAAACAAGTTAACTTATGCCTAAAATAGGTCAGCTAGGCATGTTCACTATAACATTTCTTCTAGGATGTTTTAGATTGTGAAACTTGGAGAAATTAAAGGTGAGATATTCACATAATTGTGATAAAAATTTTAGAATTTGGTTCACTATAACTTTGCAAATATGCTCAAACGAAGTTTTCGTAATGTTCTTGAAATTTGCTTCAAACATGTCAGCTTAGAATTTTCACCATAATGTTTCTTTTGTGATGTTTCATATAGTGAAACTGAGAGATATTCATGTATTTTTTATATTGATTTCATACACTAGTTTGATATATTTTAAGAGATATTCTTTGAGGAAATTAAGGTTCCAAAAAGATCCTAAAATTTTCTTCAAACAAGTTAACCAAGAATTTTTTCTATAACTTGTTTTCCAATATGTTTTAGATTTTAACATGTTGAGGTGACAAAGGAGATATCTATAGGTAAGTGTGGTAAAATAATCATACCTTGGTTCACTATAATTTTAGAGATCTACTCTGAGGAATATAGGGTTCCTAAATGATCCCAAGATATGTTTCAAACAAGTCAGCTTGGAATTTTCATTATAACTTTTTTCTTAGATGATTCATTATTTGGAATTCATAGTGGATAGAAGAGAGATCTCTCTAGTTATATTTTATATGAATTTCAAACTTTCATTTTCTACAATTTCAGATATATGCCTTGTGGAAGTTATGGTAACTAAAGAGTCCTGAAATCATCTTCAAATGAGTCATTTTGGCATTTTTACTATAACTTATTTTTTGGAAATTTTTCAGAATGTGAAAGTTTTAGAGATATGAGAAGACATAAAATAGTTCCTCTAGAAAAAAATTAGAATCATATTTGAAAAATTGGATATGTGGCATGTTGTATAAGTTTGATCTTGGGAAAAGTTCAAAAACAATAGGTTTATGGAGAAATAGGTTTGGTGAAGGCGGAGGAATCAAGTAGACATGTTGAAGAAATAAGAAAAAAGTATAGCAAGTGAAGGAAGAAGTAGCTAACATCTCAGTGAAGGAAGAAGCAACAAGTAGACTTCATGAAGTAAAAAGAAGCAAGTAGATCTGGTAAAGGAATAAGTAGCTAACAAACCTAATGAAGGCAGAAGTAACAAGCAGACACAATGAAATAGGTTGGTGCCTACGAATATCTTCCATCAAAGGGGTTGGTGTCTCTTGTAGGTCGGTGCCTACAAAGTTTTTTAACAATAGGTTGGTTCCAAATTTTTTTATATTAGTAGGTCGGTGCCTAAAAATATATGTTATAAATGAGTTTTTACTTATATCTTGTATTCCATATGTGATATTGTTTGGTGATGATTCATCAATGCTTAAAAAATTAAGAAAAGGTATTAAACTAATTCACCTCCTCCGGGCCCCCCCCCCCCCGGCCCGCGCGCCCCCCCCACAACCCCCACCCCCCCTCCCCCCCTCTCCCTCAATTTCGCAATATAAGTATGAATCCTGCGATTGGTATTAGAGCCAACTTCTTCTCAAGTATTCCAACCATGGGAAGGAATATTTGTTAAGGACCATGACCAATCATGAAGTTTATTTCACAAGTAGATTTCCATTATTTGATGCAACAAATTATGCCTTCTGGAGGGTAATGATTAGGACTTATCTAATGTATCTTGGTTGTGACATTTGGTAATTTGTAATGGATGGTTATAAAGCTCCATCAAATCCTCCATGTAATCAAGATGGTAATAATGCTTATTTAAATAATGCAAAATCCATGATTGTAATCTTTTGTGGCCAATCACAATTAAAGTGTATCAAAGTAATGCATTGTGAATCTAAAAATTACTTTTGGGACAAAATTAAGGAGATAACAAGATGAAGAGGGAAAAAATCCAAACCCATAGAAGATAGTTTGAGAGTTTTAGGATCAATGATGAAGAATATATTGCAACTTCATTCCTTCATTTGGATGATAATAGCAATGCTATCAAAGGATCTGGTGAATAATTGAGGAATCAATGGTTGTACAAAAGGTGTTGAGATCTCTCCTCTCAAGATTTAATGTAAAGGTCTTAACTATTGGTGAAATTAAGCATTTGGAAAATTTGAAGATTGTTGAGGCACATGGGACTCTAAAACTTATGATTAGTCTAGCAATGAATTAGATATAGAAGAAGCACAATTTTTGAGAAAGTTTAAAAGAGGATCTAATGAATACAAAGGTATGATACCATTCAAAAGTTTTAATTGTGGAGCTTTAGTGTCGAGTTCATGAATCACTCTGCTAGGGTTTCTGAAGGGAAACCCTACAAACTCTGCAACAAAATCACGATCATGATGTTGTACTTAACCACCTGACCACACTGTAATCTGACAAGCTGATAGGCAGAATGGGTGCATTTGCAGCGACGGGAGAGATCCCCTCCTAATGGAATATCACAATAGGAGAAACAAGTGCCCAAGGCATGGCGATGACTCATGGTAACTAGAACAAAAATGGGAAGGGATCCCTAGTCCTTGGTGTCTAATGGAAAGCTCAGATGTTAGGTCAATTCCTTCCACAAGCGGTTAAAAAACCAATATTTTAATACCTAGCAAAAACTAGAGACCTACTAAAATTTTATGAAGGATCATGCACTAATATGTAATTTTATTGGGCTCTGGCCTATTGAAAGGGATATGGAAAATGGATTTAGCATAGATGGCAACCAAAAGGAAATATAGAGTTGAAGCTGGGGGCTAAAGGTTTCTTTATAGTAATTTTCACGAGTTTATAGGATAAGGAAAGGGTCCTTGAAAATGGGAATTACTACTTTAACAATGAGGGGCTTTTCATGAGGCACTAGGAAGAGTGTTATAACCCTGACCAAGAGAAATTTCTAGCAGCCCTGGTGTGGGTTAGGTTATTTTCCCTACCAGTAGATTTGTGGGACCCAGACATCCTAGAAGGAATCGAGAACTATATTGGGAGCTTTTTTAAAGTTGCAAAATCAACATCCCAGGGAAGATACACCTCCTATGCTAGGATCTAGGTGTACATGAATATAATGGAGCCTCTACCTTAATTCATCAAGCTAGATTACCATGATGAGGTATGGAAGCAACCCCTAGACTATGAACATATACCCTTCAGGTGTCGTAGATTCCATGAATATGGAAATTTATATTGTGACTTCCCATTGAACCAATCAGACCCCCATGCACATCCTGACACCAATGGCTAGTCCAAACCACGAGAGGATGTCAAGGGTTTTTAGGAAAGTTCAAAGGAAAAATGCAGAATCGGAAGATTTCACAGACCCTGCCTCAAATGCCACCCAACAAATATTTGCATAATAACAATAGATATGTCATCATCATAGAGGAGGAATAAGCCATTAGTGATCAAATTGCATCTCTAGGCCAGTAAAATCACACGACTCTATAGAAGGGAGAAAAAAATACCAAAAGAAAGGGAGAAGAGGAACCCCAATACAAAGAGGCCCCCACACAACCAATAGAACACGCTAACATGGAGATCAATAGCCAAAAGGAGGATCTCAGTACAGAGGAATAGGTATGTGAAGGTTGTTGAACGAATGCAAGAATTTGGATGAATGATTCATACTCGAGGATGAGAAACAATTATATAAAGAAACCTTTCAACTATACAAATCCAAACAATGGACGATAGATTATGATCAACTTGCACAATTAGGATTACAAATAAAATGGGCGGAACATGGAATTCATGGAAAAGGAGGAAAGAAATGTGGGAGAAAGAATTTGAATGAGTCCATCTAGGTGGTAGGAAAAATGTTGGTTAATTCGGGAAGATTGGTATCATTGTCGGTAGTCTTCCACCAACTCAAAAAACATTCTAAAATATTATTACATCTTGGAATGTAAGAAGCCTCAATTGTAGAGGTAAACAAAGATATTTGAAAGATAGACTCAAAATATATAAACCCAGTATCATGGTGATATAAGAAACTAAGATCTCGGAAGCAAAGTTGAAGGATATTGTGAATAGTTTTAAGCCCCCAGTACAAGGTAGTTTCTTAGGTGTCAGGGGTAGTGGTGGAGGCCTTTTTATCCATTGGAACATTGCAGAAATAATCCTTGAGGACTGGGTCAGCCTCCCAAAAATTCTTTCAGGAAAATTCTGATAAATTGGAACCATCGACTAGGCTCTTTTGTTAGGGGTATACAGGCCTCACATTCCACGAGAAAAAAAGGGCTTTTCTCCAAAACCTTGAAAGACTGAGAAAAGTATATAAAAATATATATTTGGATAGTAGGAGGAGACTTCAACATAATCTCATCCTTAGACAAGAAAAAAGGGGGAATCTAAAGACCAAATGCAGACATGGAGGAATTCAGAGAAATAATCGTTGATATGCACCTTATGGACATGCCAACAAATAATGGATTCTACACTTGGAATAATAGGAAGGGGGGTCATAGATCATATCACATCTCATTTGGATATATTTCTGATTTCTACACAGGTGATCGGCCGCAATATCTTCCTTGAGGCCTCGATCCTCCCATGCATGGGATCAGACCATTGGCCAATCAGACTAGAGATAGACCTAAGAACCACCCCTTTAGATTTGAATCCTTCTAGCTAATGGACCCCACACTCATGAAGAAGGTGTAAACATGGTGGAAGGAGAGTGAAGAACAAGGAAGAAATCAAATCCATACCTTCCAACAAAAGTTGAGGGAACTCAATTATAAGATCAAGAAATGGAACTAGGAAGAGTTGGGTCATATCATGGAATACTAGCATCAATTGAACAACAAAATGTAGAAAATCCAACAGAATATTATTAGTCAGGGCAGATCTGAAGACCTAGTGGAAGATGAAGGGTGGTTAATCAACAAGTTATAGGAGAGACGAAAAAAAGAAGAGATATTATGGAATAAGAAGTCTTAATTTCAATGGTTTCATGAAGGGCAATGAAATGCTCATTTATTCCACAAAGCCATGATCCAACAACACCAACACAACAGGATCCTCTCGCTAAAGGATGAAGCAGGGAATAGACTGGTTTAACGTGAGGAAATGGAGGATCTGGTAGTCAACCGTTTCCAATCCCTCATTTCTAAACCCACTTAGGATAGGTCTAAGGCCATTTAGAGAATCACACAAAACATCCCTCATCTCATTTCAAGGGATTAGAACCTCGCCCTTATGAGGGTAGTCACTTTGGAGGAAATAGAGGATGTTTTCAAAGGCATGGAAAAAATAAAGCTCCTAGTTCAAATGGTTTCATGACGGAATTCTACCAAGCAACCTGGAGATTCATGGGTTAAGGCATCTTGGAGGTGGTGGAATAATCACGTTGCAACCAAAAGGTATGTCCGGGACTAAGCGCTACTTTCATTTCTCTAATACCTAAAATGTCCAAGTCTGAAGATCTGCAAGGGTTCAGGCCTATTGTGCTTTGTAATGTCATAAACAAGATCATTGCCACATTCATTCTTAAATGCCTCAAGCCTCTGCTCCTGAATCTAATCTCCCAATAATAAATGAGATTAGTAGAAGATCGTTAGATCCTTGATGGATTTTTCACTTCGCAAGAGATTTTTCACTCTGAAGCATCTTAACCCCCGGCATGATGATAAAAATGGATCTTTCCAAAGCTTATGTTGGGTCCCTATAATACTAGTGATTACCCCATTACAATTGTAGTTGTACCCCTTATTAATATTGTTGTGCCCCTATTGTCCCCATATTGTTATTACTGGGTCCCATAAAATCCTTCTATTGTTATTTTTGTGGCTTTATATTATTATTGTTAGGTCGGCTGGGTTATATTATGACTCCTTAGACTCCTATATATAGAAAGGAGGTTTTATTATTTGAAGAAGCCAAGAATTGTTCATTTATGTAACGTAAAGGAGGTTACCCCCTCAAAGAGTCAGAATTCTAAGGCATTAATCTATCTTTTCTATCTTTTCTTGAGCTGGTTTCATAATACTTGGTATCAAAGCTTTGGATTCTAGGGTTTTGCTGCTCCAAACAGGTCATCGTGGCATTTTCTCTATCACGTTTTTTCTGCAACGTTTCAGAAGCTAAAAAAAACCCATTTGAGAAGACATCGCGCTGAATCTCAAGTCCGAATTTCAAAGCTTTATGCGCTATATTTTAGGAGATATGAACTAAGGAAGTTGGTCCTTTTGCAGAATCCTGAATTATATTCAAAACAGGTGACCTGGAGAAAATCATCATAACTTTCTCTATGAGTATCGGATTGAAATTTTTTAAGAAGGTACAGAAAGAGAATAGACTATAGTTTCTTGTATATATTTTCAGAGCCAAAAGTCAAAACAGGGACACGTGGCACGTCATACAAGTTCGCTCTACTGAATTAGTCTATAATCAAGTCACTGTGAGAGATTTGGCATAACTCTTCATTGGAGAATCCAATTGGGGTCAGATTGGTGGCATTGGAAAGAGGACATAGAGGGCTACTGCAGGTCGTAATTTCAGAATTGGATGATCCGAAATTACAGAGATATTTCAGAGGCAATATTGAGCTCCTACAAAGTGAAAAAAGGTGTGTATATTTTTTAAAATGTTTGCTTAAGCTTGGTTTGAAAAATTATTTTGAAGGAATTCAAAGGGCGTAGTGAAGCATTATTATCATTAATTGATGCCCCAAAGAAAGAAAATGGAAACACCTAGTAGGCGACCTGAAAGCTCTAGCATGACTCATGAAGAAGAGGAAGAAATGCGACATGATATATCAAAATTACGAGACCAAGTGAAACAAGTGTCACTTGCACAAAAAGGTGTAGAAGCTAAGATGAATGACATGGAATCTAAGATAAATGGAATGGAATCTAAGATAAAGGGCATGGAAGCTAAGATGGATGATTTGAAGATAGATTTGAAGACAGAGTTGAAGACAGACATGGCAGATTTGAAGGCAGATTTGGAAAATTTTCTTCAAGAAATACTTACTAATGGTGAAAAGGGAGTAAAGGAAACCCATGATGAAAACGAAGGAAATGTTAATCATTGATAGACTCTAATTTTGGATCGAAGATGCACCATATTCCAAAAATCGATATGAGGAAGTTTGATGGCAAGGATCCCGCAACATGGATATTATAGATGGAGCAATTTTTTGATCTCAATAATGTGCAAAACACACAAAGTACGTATTGCAACTTTATCATTTGGACCAAAATCAGTTGTATGTATCGAAGGCTTTTGGCTCTGTAAAACAATTTATCAACTTGGGCAAGGTTTTAGAACGGAAGAAATTGATAGCAACATATGAGGAACAAAAAGTACACTTTTTTTAGCCAATTGATAAGTCTCAAACAAAGGGTCAATAATGGAGCACATTGAGGAGTTCCAAAAATTGGCATAAGGTAAAAAAATATTCCAGAGGAGCATAGGATTGATGTGTTCATAGGGTCTTTAAAGGATAATATCCAACATGATGTTCACCTTTGTGAACCCGATTCATTAGGAAAGGCATTCAGGTTAGCAAAAAAAATGGAAAGCAAAATTATGGCAACCAGGAAGCATACCACTCACAACTATAAAGACGGAAGTGTTGTTGCCGCTAGTCTTCCACAACTTGTAAGGTTGACACCACAAAAATTGGAAGAAAAAAGAGAAAAAGGGCTCTGTTATAGTTGTGATAACAAATACACTAAAGGACATAAATGTGTCGAGAAGAAATTATTATACATCGATTGTGAAGAGGAAGAAGAAAAGGAGCAAGAAAGGTCAAAAGAAGAGGATATACTCCAGGAACAAAGCCTAGATGAAGAAAAAATGAATCCAACCATTTCTTGTAATGCATTGGCGGGAATTACCACTCCTCAAACCATCAAGATAGAAGGAGAAGTCAAGAAGAAAAAGGTAATAGTGTTGATTGATTTAGGAAGTACCCACAATTTTATTCATTGTAAGGTAGCAAAAGAATTGAATTGCTTCTTATATCCAGCACCAGAGTGTCAAGTGATGGTGGCAAATGGAGGAACAATAAATTGCTCTGGAAAGGGCCATAATATCAAGCTATCCATGGGAGAATATGTATTGACTAGCCCAATGCTCTCCATTCCAATGGGAGGTGGTGATGTTGTATTAGGAGTCCAATGGCTGCAATCCTTGGGTACAATAGCTTTTAATTTTCAAGAACTTTTCATGAAATTTTCTATGGAAGGAAAGGAAGTTGTATCAAGAGGTATTGCAAGGAAACCGGGAAAGATAATCAGCTCTAATGGTATGACAAGCTTCTAAAAAAGGAACAAAAAGGTGTAATTGCACAATTATGTTCGCTAGATGTTTCCACATTGGAATCATCTATTTCTCCAGATCTCCAAATAGTCTTGGACAATCATTCCAAGGTATTTGAGACTCCCAAAGGTCTCCACCTATTCGTGATCATGATCATGCTATTCATCTGATTCCAAGAAGTGTTCCTCCAAAAACATCAGGCCGTACAGATATCCCTATGCCCAAAGAGTGAAATTGAACGTATGGTTGCAGAAATGCTAGAGGCTGGTATAATTCAACTAAGTCAAAATTCTTTCTCTACTCTAGTAGTATTGGTGCACAAGAAGGATGGATCATGACGCATGTGTCCGGATTATAGGGAGCTCAACAAGCTCACTATTAAAGATTAGTTTCCCATTCCTGTCATTGATGAATTA
>APFE031442705.1:0-12996 GCA_000404065.3 Pinus taeda
CGCATATCTTCCGTATATGCCTAGTTTCCGTATATGCGCACATCTTCCGTATATGCACAGTTTCCGTATATGCGCAATTTTTGTAACATAAAGGAATATACATGAACGACGTGCATATACGGGTGATATGCACATACAGGAAAGTTCATGTATCTACATCGTATACGCGCAAATTCAATATACAGAAATTACACATATACGGAAACTGGGCATATACGAAAGATTTGTGCATATCTTCCGTATATGCCCAGTTTCCGTATATGCCCAGTTTTTGTATATGCGCAATTTATGTATATGGAATTTGTGCATATACGATGTAGAAGCATAAACGAAGATGTGTACAAATTCCATATACAGAAATTGCGCATATACGAAAACTATACATATACGGAAGACACGCACACATTTTCTGTATATGCCCAATTTTCGTATATGCGCACATCTTCCATATCTGCACAGTTTCCGTATATGCGCAATTTATGTATATGAAATTTGCGCATACACGATGCGCATGTCTTCCGTATATGCCCAGTTTCCGTATATGCACAGTTTCCGTATATGCGCAGTTTTTGTATCATAAACGAAGATGCATGAATGACGTGCATATACGGAAGATATGCACATACGGGAAAGTTAGGGATATACAGAAGGCACGCGCATATCTTCCGTATATGCGCACATCTTCCGTATATGCACAGTTTCCGTATATGCGCAATTTCTGTAACATAAAGGAATATACATGAACAACGTGCATATACGGAAGATGTGCGCATATACGGAAAGTTCATGTATTTGCATTGTATACGCACAAATTCAATATACATAAATTACGCATATACGGAAACTTGGCATATACGGAAGATTTGTGCATATCTTTCGTATATGCCCATTTTCCATATATGCCCACATCTTCCGTATATGCCCAGTTTTTGTATATGCGCAATTTATGTATATATAATTTGCGCATATACGATGTAGAAGCATAAACGAAGATGTGTACAAATTCCATATACAGAAATTGCGCATATACGGAAACTGGGCATATATGGACGATTTGTGCATATCTTCCGTATAAGCCCAGTTTCCGTATATGCCCAGTTTTCGTATATGCGCAATTTATGTATATGGAATTTGCGCATATACGATGCGCATGTCTTCCGTATATGCCCAGTTTCTGTATATGCGCACATCTTCTGTATATGCACAGTTTCCGTATATGCGGAGTTTCTGTAACATAAACGAAGATGCATGAACGACGTGCATATACAGAAGATATGCACATATAGGAAAGTTAGGGATATACGGAAGACATGCGCATATATCCCATATATGCCCAGTTTCCGTATATGCGCACATCTTCCGTATATGCACAGTTTCCGTATATGCACAATTTCTGTAACATAAAGGAATATACATGAACGACGTGCATATATGGAAGATGTGCACATATACGGAAAGTTCATGTATCTGCATCATATATGCGCAAATTCAATATACAGAAATTATGCATATACGGAAGATAAGTGCATATCTTCCGTATATGCCCAGTTTCCGTATATGCGCACATCTTCCGTATATGCCCAGTTTTCATATATGCGCAATTTATGTATATGGAATTTACGCATATACGATGTAGAAGCATAAACGAAGATGTGTACAAATTCCATATACAGAAATTGCGCATATACGGAAACTGTGCATATACGGAAGACACGCACACATCTTCTGTATATCCCAGTTTCCGTATATGCGAACATCTTCCATATATGCAGAGTTTCCGTATATGCGCAATTTATGTATATGAAATTTGCACATATACAATGCGCATGTCTTCCGTATATGCCCAGTTTCCGTATATGCACAGTTTCTGTAACATAAACGAAGATGCATGAACGACGTGCATATACGGAAGATATGCACATATGGGAAAGTTAGGGATATACGAAAGACACGCGCATATCTTCCGTATATGCCCAGTTTCCGTATATGCGCACATCTTCCGTATATCTTCCGTATATGCGCACATCTTCCGTATCTTCTGTATATACGGAAACTGGGCATATACGGAAGATATACGCGTGTCTTCCGTATATGCACAGTTTCCGTATATGCGCAATTTTTGTATATGGAATTTACGCATCTATGATGCATATATATGGACAACGTGCATATACGAAAGATATGCACATATAGGAAAGTTAGGGATATACGGAATATATGCACAATTTCCGTATATGTGCATATCTTCCGTATATGCATATCGTTTTTGTAATTTGAAATTATTTTAAAAATTTTCATTTTGAAAACCAATATCACTACTTTGAAAATCCAAATTTAAAACAGCGACATTGAAATTCACTATTTTTTAATTTAAATTAACAACTTTGAAATCAAATTTATATTTTTGAAAGAAAACATGACACTTAACGCTTTAGAAATCAAAATTCGCAGTTTGGAGATTTGAAATTAATGGAATTCACATTTTTTGATTCCAAATACATACTTCTATCCATCGATATTTCCACTCTTAAAAATCAACATTTCACTTTAGAATATTAACCATTTCAAAATTTAAATTTACAAGATTTAACTATATACTTCCTTACTATTTCAATTGTAATTTTATTTTGGTAATTTTAATATTCCCTCTTCTCCAATCACACCTTTAACCCCATAAAACAAAAAAAATATCAATAAATGTTAAAGAGGTTAAATAACAAGTACATGTTTATTAAATCGGTTGATTCTCACATATAAAATCTATGGAATATGAACATGAACTATAAACTAGTTTCCGTATATGCGCAATTTATGTATAAGAATATTTTTAAAGTGATATTGGATTGTAATGTGTGGTTATTGTTTTTTATCTCGTATCATGTTTGAAAGACATATGTATTTTTAGACAGATTAATCTTGAGGTGCGAGGTATAAGTCTTAAGATTACATTTTAAACATCAAAAAAGATATAAATATAAAAGTAAATTAACTTATAAACCTGATAATTTGTAAATAATAAAAGAAAAATTTGTTACAACTATTCATCAAAAGTAATGTAACATTGATATAATATAATATCGCATCCACATAAGGATTTAAAATTCAATGAAGATGTTGTCATCAACACAAGTATATATTTATGTATTTTTATTCAAAATAGGTCCAACTATACATGTTTCTTTTTTACAAAATAGAACTTCATTTCCAACATAAATAATGGAATCTCATGCCCATAAATGGCATAATGGAAAAAAAACATCATGATCGATCTAAAGTATGGGTCTATAAGTCACCCTCATCCCTCTTGGCACTCCCAGGTGGATTTCCAAATTGATATCTCTGCAAAAAATTACAATAATCAATTAGTTGTAAAAATTGAAAGGCATATAATCAATTTCATTCATTCATGATGATATTTTGATCAAATACTCATTCTCACCATGAGGATTTGAGGCAATGGAGAAGACAGCCCTTCCTGGGTAGATGGTGGAGCACTTGGTGATGGATATAGGCATGGTTCAGGGGTGCTGGATAAAGGCATGGTGGATGTGAAATAGGGAAAGGTAGAGGGTGTGGGCGACAATACACCCCCACCGGTTGTACGATAGTGGGAATCACTATAGGCCGAGGGATTAACCTAGGGGGGGAAATTGGAATGTTAAGGGTGGACGATTGAAAAAATGAGAATGGTGGATGACTGAAGGGTAGGGGTGAGCATTGGGAAGGTATTACAGAGGTGGTTCTAGGCATGGAAGAATTTATGGAGGAAAAAGGTGGTGGGTGTGGGCGATGATACATCCTAATTGGTTCAACAATAGGGGGGAGCACCCTTGGGGAGGATATTGGGGTGTTAATAGCTGAAGCAGTGTTCCCAATGCTAGATCTTTTTTCAATAGCATGTTCATCAAATAAACAAATTCGACAATTTGGAATGTTGTGAGATGTGGGTCCCTCAGCTGTAACAATAAAAATAGTTCATATAGTCATGCAAATGTGTTGAACATGCTAATATATAGCATTTAACGTAAAACAATGCATAGCATGAAATTTCCATACCAATATTGGGTATAATAGAATCTTGCATTATCTCTGGTGCGTGGTCCACATTTGTTTGTTTTTGAGAAGATGACTCCAATTGTTCATCCATTCTTTTTTTCCTTGCATGAACTCGTCCAACCCTTTCAAATTGTAGATTATCTGTCCCTGATTTTGACTTGCGACCACATCGCCTCTTTTTATTTACTGGACTCAAGAAACTATGCTTTCTCTTGGTAGTGATCTTGGATGGAGTTATAGTATTGAAAAACATTTTGTTGTTTTCTTGACATGCTTTGTCTACCAAGTTGTTCAATGCATATGCCTGTTCCAAATTTGTAGGTATTATGGATCTCAATTTCTCAAGGGTTGATGAGTTGACATGTTTCATCTCATCATGTTCAGAGAATGCACTATCTTGTCGTACATTGGTCGATTCAACATTGTATGAGAAATTCTCTAAATTATCAATGCTTGTTTCATTATGATAATTCAGATTGAGAGGAGAATCAAAGCATGGCGAAAGCTCTGTTTGGATTTCTGGGCCCAATATAGGTGTTTCATTCAAATCAAATAAAATTCTAGGCCTTTCTGTCCTAGGATCAGTGACACCACGTGCTACATTTTCACCCAAAATAATGTTACTCACTAACATCTCAACTTTCAATACATGTTTACAAATATTTCCATTCAGGGCCCAATTGCAATTACAGAAGTGTAGATTAGAACCCTTATATATGACATTGTACCAAATGTCACGAGTATCCTTATTTTGGCTACGAACCCAATAGTCATTACTCTTTTCATCAGGCACACAATCTTCATTTGGGATTTTCTTAGCTCTACACTTTGATGAATTCAATTGTTCATGTATTTTTCTGGGTCGTACAAAACCAGCTTCTTTTAAACAATGCATATGATTGTAATATAATAGAACCTTTTTCAACAAAACATAGATTAACCAATCAACCCTTCTGTGGCATGCATTGTTCTTCTCACATAGGTACCTTTCCTTGATAAACCGATGGTAAGATTCAATGGAATTGTTCGTATCTTGATTTGAATGTGGAAAATTTCTGTATGCTTTTGCCCACATATTTGTAGAAAGAAATTTATTAGTTATATATTAATAAGTATACATATGACATGAAAAATAGTCATTAAAACCACCAATAAGAAGCTTACGTATTTTGTTGTTGGCTAACCAAGTATTTCTAAAATATTCCAAAAATCGTTTTTGTTCACTGAATTCTTCAAATAAGCTTTCAACTTTCTTTCTCACAGATTCATCATCTTTACACATGTGCATGATTTCTCCTAAACCACGAAAAATGCTTATTTGGTTTTCTCTCCCTTGGACCTTGTTTCCAACATTTTTCAACCATGCACGACGAGCATGCCACACACATAATAATGCTTTGCACTTGATCGAAGACCTGCAATAACATAATTTTTAGTAAGATTATACATTAACATTATTTTTTATACCTCTTGTAAAAATAATAAACACATCACCTTAATGCTTCAATTTCAGCAGTAGCATCATCTGTGATGAAGGCAAGAACATGCCAATCTGGTCGCTCTTTGTTTCCAATTGCAAGTAAGGCCAACATCCATTTAGAAAGATTAGCTATAGTATTGCGTGGTGATATCACCCAAGCTATTGGAACCCCATTGTGATGTTCGTCGAAAACCATTAAGGTGTAAAACTGATACTGCATTACAAAAAAAGTGCATAATTATATTTATATAAGATACATGCATTAATATGAGGTTAAATAAATGAATCGGATTTAGGATAAATATGTACTCACCCCGTACTTATTTGTACTAAAGGTTGAATCCATTGAGATAATATTATTGTGAGAGTATTTCAGCATCATTGAACACATCCACTTTGTTTGTATGCCTATGATAAAAGGGATATTTTCAACAAGATCTTGTTTTTGGTAGAAGAAAAAACTCTCTCGGTTTTCCTTATACCAGCACTGTACACTCTTTGGATCACTTTGATCTTTAGCATACTCTAGCCTTATGATATCATTGTAAATGTTACTTATATCTTTTTTTGTCATGTATATATCTCGAGGTATCCCTGTGTATAACTCACCAGATCCATCCTTCACATCAGAGATGAACTTGTCCCATATCATTGTAACATCAAAACCTCTTTTAACGAAATTTTGGACACTAGATCGCATATCCCAACTTAAATGTGGTGCATAATTGAATCTCATGGGCCTACCGATAGCATCTGTCCCATGACAAATAACATTGGATTTATCAACATGTCTACATGCAATATATATTATTACAGCATCATCTGGTCTCATTTGAAGTCGTCGCACAAAGAAGTGACATTGGCAACCAACTTTAATACTTTCATGTCGATTGCGGTTTGTCTTTGGATCTGATGATGCACTCCTAATTATCCTTGTTGAATGTGGACCATATGAACACCAATAACTGTACGTAAAAAAATTACTACAAATTAGATATAATATTTATGCATATTGAAAAAATTATATGTATCTTGAAAATGCATATAGAGACTCACACACTGTACTCCAGGTATGTTGAGTAATTGGTGTGTGTAATATCCTCTATTCCTCTACTTCGATGTTTCCTAAGAAGAAATTGAGTGGGTGCACTTTCATTTGATTCCTCTCCACTTATGAAATCATCAAGTCGACAATATGGAATCACCGCAACTTGGTCCCCCCAATCTCTGTCCATGTTAAGTCTTCTGCTAAAAATTGTATCATATCTTCCGGGTCTTCAACTTCTAACTCGTTAATCTTCCCCCACTTATTCATTCTTAAAATACCTGTACAAATTGCATTGAAAATAATTTAGTTTGAGTAAATATTATGGTCTTGATCAATGCATAGCGTACTAAGCATGGAAGTCTCATTTTTAAGTAAATATTTTATACTTTTCACGTAAACCACTTTGGGATTAAGTAATATTCAGGGGATCTTAGATGACATTGTACGATAAGTAAGATATTAATAAGCTTAAATATCTATGACAAGTTTAGACTAACCATGGATGACATATGAATTCTTTCTGGAGGTGGGGCCACCATGTTATTGTCAAGGGGCGACTTGCGATGGAAATATGTGTGGAAATGGATTTATCGGGAGCTCTACCGGATGAGGTGATCTTGGAAGTTTTTGATGAAGAATGGGTGCAAACAGTAGATTATGAGCACATTCCGTTCAGATGTCGCAGATGTCATGAACATGGAAAACTTTTCAGAGATTTTCCACTCAGTAAAGTAGTAAGCAAGAGAAAAAATAACACAATGAAGGAAACATACAGATTTCAAAAAGTGGTGAATCGTGGAAAGGGTAGCAAAAGAGGACCAAAACAACATCAAGATGAAGGTCAACAAATCAGTCAGAACAAATTCCAAGTGCTTGAGGAATATGAAGAGATCTCAAAAGAAGATCAAGCAATGGAAGGAAGTCCTGCGGACAAGGAATCTAAAGAAAACCGGGAAAACACACAGGACATCGATTATCAGAAGGAAGCCATAATGAGTGATGCAGAGCTGGAGATGGATCAAGAAATGACCCAAAATGAGATGGACCTAGAGGATCATGAACTACAAGAAATTCTTGATAAAGAAAACCTAGATCTGGAAGGGTTTTTGATACAGGGAACCACGGGAGGAGTAGATTCGTTACCACAAGAAGAACTCAATAAAATACAACAGTTATTTCTATGGAAATCACAGGCTGGCCGCTAAAATACCTAGAGTCAGTCAGATGAACATCACTATTCATTGGTGTGAGCGCAGCGGATACCATAGTTCTTTAATTAATGGAGAGCCTCTCTTCTTTTCTGGGATCCAGGTTCAGGCAAGAAAGTTGAGCAGGCATGGAAGGAATCCTTGTTTTACCGGCAACCAGAATCTTTACATTTTTGGGCATCGTAGAGTAAAACCGCTTCCTTGGCGGTTTTTGGATGTTCGCATCGCTCTAAAGTGGGAAACGATTTTAGCGATTTTGCAGCGATCCCATCCAACATCCTACACGTGGCAGAGAGAGGGTTTGGAAAACCACCCTCCATCGCACACTAACGTCTGGTCCACTTGTTCGGTGCGATATTATGCTCTTCCGTTGGATTTCTTTATGTGGATCAATGGTCAAGATTGTTTGTATTTTGAAGGTCTCACACTTAAATTTGTGGGCCCGTGGCCCATACTTGGTACCCAAGCCCTGAGTGGATAGTTGACTCTATGTCCCTCAGGTCTCTTTGGGTAGTTGTATTATATGTAATTTGTTTCTTTGTTTCTAATGAATAGAAGGTACGAATCTTGCTTTAGCAGAAAAAAGAATTTAAGTTAGTCGTCCCCATAATACCATTGCTCACCCTAGCTTACATACTTAATATTAAACAATGAACCAACTTAACATAAGCTGATGCACCCCGCATCTTTGCTTTATTAGAAGCTTAAGTTAGAGGCTTATTTAGCCTAATAACACCCCTCTTTTTTAATTAAGTAGATTATAGAGAGTCCTTTACCAGATCTCAAGGTATGTGGTTATAGATGATAATGATCTCGAGTCTAATAATACCCCTCATTTTTTCGTTTTTTACATAAGTAGATTGGAGAGGTCTTCACCATGAGATGTCATGGTATTGAAAGTTGAGAGTGAATTTTTCAAAAACTAATATTAGGTTTAAGTTATTGTGAAACAATATATATATTATTGTAGATATTCACCCGAAGTAATTTATTATAGCTTACATTGTCATTTTTGAATTTTTATTATTTAATTTATTTTTTGAATTTTAATTTTGTTTATTATTTTATTATTCAAATATTTGAAAATAATTTTAAAAAATAATAAGTAGATGGAAATATTAGTTATATGATTTAATAAAAGATGTAATTTATAAAATATGATATCAGAGAAATCTAATTAAAAAGCAGACTTATATTCTATTATATTTTATTTAATTATGAAACTTTACATACAAAAAAATGAGTATTTATTACAGAGTTCTTTTTGACATTGTATTCTAAATGGTTCTTATGTTATGCTCTTAAATCTAACTCTTAGATGCTCTACTCTACCATGAGACAATACAATGCTAGAAAGATGGAACCCCCTCTTTCTAGTGACCTGGTGTTTAACATAGCTTGATAATGATTTCAGATTAGGGTTTTCACATGTCTCAACACTTTGTTAGTGTTAAATACATATAAATATTGAAAGCCATAAAAGAAAAAAATGTAAGTGAATATAAAAATCATATAATTTAATACAAGATATAACTCAGGGGATATCATATAAAAGAAAACCTAATTAGAAGGTGAGGCTTATACTCTACTCTTTTTTATTTAATTATGGAAATACAAATACAAAGAAAGGGGTATTGACTATCGAGTTGCCTATGACATTGTTGTCTATATGGTTGTTGCAAATTATCTCTCCTTTGTTTTGATCTCAAATCCCACTCCTAGATGTTGTGCTCAACTATGTTTTAATACAATCCTAAAAAGATGGAACCCCTTCTCTTCCTAGTGACGTAGTATTTAACATAGCTTGGAAACTATTTAAGGTTTAGGGTTTTCACATTTTTCAAGCCACTATTAGTGTTACGGTTTTGTACCTTTTAGGATCTTCTTGAATGTCCACACATGAATAACTCCACATATCTAAGTAATGGCGTTGATGCAGCGTCCACTTGGTACCACCGTATGAACAAGTTAGCTGAACTTGTGGGAGGCATAGCTTCTGCATATGAAATTTGATTGAGGTGATTTTCACATTGTTTAAAAGCTAGAATTGGTGTGTAAAGCGACATCAAGAGGCAGAGAGATATGCTCACAAAGCTTTCACTCATTTCATATCCCAAAATAACTTTAGAGGGCTTTAAATTCTAAATCTCAAAATTAAGACATATCATAAAATATGTCACAAAAGATAATTCCTCCAATTTTTCTACCCAAAAAATATCAAAATAAATAACAAATTATCCAATAATTCATTTTAAATTAGTTAAAAAAATTGTTTCATTTCAATTTTTATTTGTAGAATTTATTTTAATGTACGTGAAAGAAGAATTGGAATGTTTTGTGTAGCATTGTCTTGTTATTCTTAATATGAAAAAGTAAAGTATTTATGTATTCTTAAAATGGAATGTGTGTCACTTTTGTGGTGAGGAGAGGAATGTGTATAAAAAGAAATTACATACATAAAGCAAAATGAAAAATAAAGTGTTACTTTCCTTTTAAGTTAAGTTATGCGATCAATCAAACAAGGAAAATATTTTAGTTTCTTTTGCGTATGATAAAAGGTCCTATGAAGACCTATTCATCCTTTCCACTCTATAAGTAACTGGGCCTTGCGGAGATATCTTTTGTGATGGGTACTGGGGCTACGTCCCGAAAGAACTAGTGATGCTTCCAGCAGTCAAAAAATGACGGGTACTGGGGCTATGTCCCGAAAGAACTGGTGACACTTCCAGCAGCCAAACAATGACGAGTACTGGGGCTACGTCCCGAAAGAACTGGTGACGCTTCCAGCAACGAAAAGAATCAACCAAGGTATTGAATGAGGCTTTAGTGCTTCCCACACCTCCACCTATAGGGAAAGATGCCCTAAAATTTGGCCAATAGGATACCTTCATCTCACGGAGGCAGTCGAGTCTTTAGCTTCTTGGTAATCGGTTATCAGTACCGAGCACTATACAGCTTGGGTAGCCCCATATAGGACCGCACGCACTGAGCCTAAGCCAAACCCCCTCTGAATTGGGTCTATGTGCTGCTTGGGTTGTCTTTTCCGTGGACTGATTGAAGGATTTGAAGCACCCTAAAAGACAACTTATATGTTTCAAAATGTAACATGACCATGGCGGCTTATTGGATGCCTACCCCCAATAGTCCTAACCTAAACTATAAATTATTTTGTGGCCCGTGTGGGGAAATTTAGTTTGTTCAAGTTATGATTTCTTTTACGTGTCTTCCTTCACTTATGGTGTGAAAAATTAAGCTTAAGTAAACTAAGTACAAAAAGTTTTTACACTTGATTCCCTTTGTTCAAAGTTTAGAGTAGCTTAGTGTGTGTAGTGAAATGTGTGTGTAAGTGACAGAGTGAACATACAAAGTTCGTAGTCATGTGGATATTCGATGATCCTTTTCAAATTCGTCTACTTACACTACATTATGTTTGTTCCTTACCTGCAAATAAAATAATGTGTGGTTGATGGGCCACTTACTTCCTTCCTATTACACTATGTGAGCCTAAAAAGGGAGATGAAAAATTGAGTGCTTTGAGAAAGATTTCAGATGCAAGCCCAGGATCGTCTAAAAGACGCAAGGGAAGCAGGGGCTACTCCCTTTCTTTAATAACACCAGTTCCTAGTCCCAATGCTAATGAAGTAAAGATTCTTTGGTTAGTAAAAAATATGAGTGAATTATGGGCCACTTACTCCTTTGCTAATTAAGCTATGTGACTTGGTAAAATAGCAAAAAAAATTGAAAAAATGTGTGGATTATGCCACTTACTTTTCCCCTTAATTAAGCTATGTGTGAAATGTAAAAATTTTAAAGTAAAGGCTAAGTAATTGCCCTACTAATACTGATTATTAAAACAATCTGAACTATATGGAAAAAAATTGCAGAGGTGAAGGCAATTCACTAAAGGTTGCCAGTCACCCACGAAAGAAAAATTACAATGATTGTTTTTGTTCTCTGTAAACCGTGGGGTTAGGCTCTGCACAAGCGAGCGAACCGTGTGTCAATCTGCAAGAAAATGATAAGTGTTAAGCAAAATTATAGATATTAGGAGTGAGAATGATTATAAGCAATATGCATTATCAATGTTCTAAATTTAAACTTATATGATTAAAGAACAATGTATTTTATAAATGATACTATACTATAAATAATTTGACTAAAATTTACAGTCTCACTAAAACAAAAATTAGTATTGAAGAACTAAATTTATTTATACATTCAAAAATATAATTTACCCAATAAAAAATTGCATTATAAAAATTTGAATATAATTTAATAAAAAAATTACAATCTTATAAAAAAACAAAAATCGTTAAATTTACCCAATAACAAAAACAATTGAAAGTGTACATCTTATACATATTCAAATATATAAAAAATAAATAAAATTAACATCATTTTAAATTAATGAACTATATTCACACAGTTTGAAAAACACAATTTGTCTTACTCCAAAGAAGACACGGTAAGAGATGCGTAATTATAATGTTCCTATCATTGCCAAAAACAAGGCATTTTTTATGAAGTTAAAATATAACATTCCCTTGAATTTTCATAGAAAATTGAGAATATTTCGATGATACATAATTTGAGAACTATTATTAAAGTGGCAATTTTGTAAATATAAACAAATTTCTATTTATTTGTTGATAAACAAATAAAACAAAATATTAAAAAAAAAAATTGCAATTACTTCGTTTAAGGACAAGTTGATCTACTTCGGATTCCATTTGAAGCTATAACTAAAGCTAAAGATTTGGCAATACCTTACCAACCAAATTCATTTTGGTAAACATAAACAAATTGCTATTTATTTGTCTATAAACAAATAAAATAAAATAAAAAATAGCAATTACATCATCTAAGGACAACTGGATCTACTTCGGATTCCATTTGAAGCTATAACTACAGCTAAAAAGATTGGCAATAGCTTACCAACCAAATTCAATTTGGCTTAACCAAAGGGAAGGCAAGCATGTATTAGTTTAGTATTTCAAGTGGCTGTGGGTTTAATAGGTGGAGGTATTGAAACTTGAATTTTATGAAGCATATTAAATTTAAAGTTTAGGTAGCCTTAGATAATTGTAGGAAGGCTTGATATTGAAACTTGAATTTTATGAAGCATATTAAATTTAAAGTTTAGGTAGCCTTAGATAATTGTAGGAAAGCTTGATATTGAAATTAACAGGTTTTTAATTACGGTT
>APFE031442708.1:0-17252 GCA_000404065.3 Pinus taeda
CTGCAAAATAATATCATGTACTATTTCCTTTTTGGGTGGCAGACCTTTAGGTTCTTGAAACAAGATATCATACTTTGGCACAACCTTTTCTAAATCAGCCTGCTGTTTAGCATTACAACCCTCAAATACATTGTTTTTATCAGGTTTCTTTTCCTTTACAACCATCAGTAAGAATTATTTGCATGAATTTATCATTTTTTTCATATGCCCTGAGTTTATGAGAGTATAATTATTCTTGAGCTTATGAGCTCTTACAAAGTATTCGATTTCATCTTTAACAAGTAGATACTTGTTCTCAGCTCTATAGAAAATAACTTTCGTATCATACAAGTAAGGACTTCCTAAAAAAAATCCACATATATCTAAAGGAATTATGTCTAACTCAACCTCATCTACAAATGCTGACCCAAAAGAAAACTTGAGTTTGCATTGTCTAGTCACTTGTAGTTGTGCTTTACCATTCAACCATCATAATGGGTATGGTTTCTTGTGAGGTGTAGTTGCCAATCCCAATTTATTCAGAAATTAAATTTACTTGTGAGCCACTATCAAATAAAGTATCGATCTTTTGACGTTTGGAAATAACTCGAATATGAAAAATCTCATGTCTTTTCCTCTCATTTTCTTCATCAATTGTAGATTGTGTAGAATTACTAGTAGATGCTTCAGAATTCTTACCTTTTATACTTGTGGCCGTAATGGCTGTTTCATCTCCCAAGTCTGACCCCAAATCTTTCTGAATAGCTGCAGTAGTCTTATTCTTCTTGCCCTTGAACTTCTTAGGCCTCAGCGCTGGATGCAGAATCCAACAGTGCTCATCATCATGCCCATACTTTTTACAGTGAGTGCATGAAGCCTTGCGTTTCTGTGTAGTGTTAGCCTTCCTTGATTTCCACTTCTACTTCCAATTCTCCTTGCTCTTTCTTGTAGTGGGTTGGGATGATCCCCCAAATTTTGGACTTCCATTCTTTCCTCTAGCTTCTAGATGAGTAGCTTGCATAGATACCTCATCGATACTAGTGGGATTAAACATGAGGATGGTGTGCCTCATGTAGCTGTGTAGACCACCAATGTACTTCAACAAAGTCTCTGGTGAGTCTAATGAGATTCCTAGAATCAATGCTATCTTTCTAAATTCTTGAGTGTACCCTTGCATATTTTTCCCTTTCAAATGTCGAAGAGTTTGCCAACTCATCATGGCTTGTTGCATATAGGTCAATGGATAGAACTTCTTTTTGATTGCAGAAACAAATTCACTCCAGACAGATATGGTCTTACCATGTATTTTCATGTCAGATTGGGTTCTTCCTTTCCACTAAACCAAGGTAGTGCCTCCAAGGTGTAGGCTTGCCAGCTAAATCTTGTTTTTGTCTGAGTCGATATTCTGCACTCTGCAATAAACATCAATTTGTCTAATCCAATTGTCCAACTTTTCTACATTCAACTCTCCATCATATATAGGTAGATCAAATTTAACATTTAGTTTGATCAAAGATGCTTTCTTTTTAGGGCTATCAGGAGGTGTGAGAAAGATTTCCTCTTTCCATTTGCCTTTTGAGTGGTCATGGGAATGTGACTCATTTTCTCCTTTGTCTTGCTTAGAGCCTGAGGAATCTTGATCCTTATGTTTTCTAAAGTCCTTATACATTTCTTCTACCATGGACTTTATGGCTAGGAAACTATTTATGAATTGAGGGTCTCGCCCCATAGAACCTTCCTCTGACATTTTCTTCCAAGGATAGACTCTCCCAATTTCAAGATTAGTTTCAACCAACTCTCCTTCTCCTAATTTGAGCTTTGATCTAGTGATAATTAACCAGCTAAACCAACACATGCTTGTCTAACCTTACAGCCTAGAGCTCTGATACCACTTGATCTGAAAATCACTCTTGAGTGACCTCAGTTAAGTTATTAATGAATGAAGGTATTACAGACTCATGTGCTGGTGTGTGTCTATGTCATTTTAGGCAACCGATCGATCATATTGCAAAATACACAGACACTGGAAAATGGAAAACAGTAAGAGAAACACAGTAAGCAAATACAAGAACACAACAATTAATAAGGAGTTCACCCTATCCTCCAGGGCTACATCTCCGGTCCAACTTTTAGTGGTGGCCTTCTTTTATTGTGTCTTTAAAGCATAAATTTACAGCGAGGAGCTCAATTTGAGTATCCTGAAACAAAATTGCTTGATAGGGTGGTTCTTGGATTCCCCAAGCCACTAGAGTGCACAGACTCTTTTCCTTTCCAAGTCTTGACATCTCTGGTCTTTAATGGGAGGAGCCCAATGCGGTACTCAATTCCCGACAAATCCTCTCAGGGATTGCTTGAACCTCTCAAGCTATCTGTCTACTCGATGCTGCCTTTGGTCAGCTCGACTCTCTGTATTTCTGCTTCTTGCTTCACTGTCTTTTCTTTACTTTTGCTCTCTCTGTCTTTGTTCTCTTCTTTGTGTCCTCTATTCTATGTTTGTTCATGGATTAAAGCCAATTTGTCCCTGACTGTTCACTTCTTTTTTCGCCCCCATTGGATCACCTGTTGCTGCTCGCTTGGAGTTCCCTGTCTTTGTGTCTTCATCATAAACTCACATGGAGTGGCCACTTGTCCTCTTGCGAACTGCGCCGACTCTTCCTCATTGGTTCGGTTTTCCAGTTACGCTGTGGTATGAATCCCCCACCATCTCAGCGTAAAATCAAACTTCAGAATTATTTATGCCACGACTTAATCCCCTGCCAAATCTAGTTCCTCCATCGGGTGTGAACTCCGCCGTCAGATCTGGAGCCCCCAGATCCTATGAAATTTGATCATTTCTCGCGGTTGACTTGCTCGACTGTTAGTGCGCGATGAGTGGTGTTTTTCTCTCTCATCCACCTGCCACGCATCAGGCATTGAATGGAATTGCTTGCTTTTCTCCAAATCCACTTACCGCCCAAGGATGCCCCCGATATACTATTGGTTTTGGAGCGTGGGACCTGCCTTTCGCCTTAGCGCTTTCCCCACGGTTTTCTTGGCTTCCATGCGACCGAGCACTTTGGGGCTTTTTCCTTCTCGAGGGGTTTTTCCTAGTAAGTGCTAATCGTGCATCAGAAACGGCCTCCTTTTCCCAATCCTGGCTTCCCAAGTGCCAGTTTTGCCTCATGCGCATTCTCCATGGGCTTTGATTATCATGCTTTGACCAAGGTCCTCGTTGTTCCTCATTGGCTGCAAACTGCCACTGTTAGAGGTCTTCCTGATCGCTCTTTGTTCACAAATTTGAAGTCTGTCCAGTTTTGATACAGTCATGGCATCTTGATTATATTTCATGGACCCAATTTGGATCACTGGATAAGTAATGTGTTCCTAAAGGTGAGTGATTATAAGTGATTATAGATGCTCACATCTCCCAGTTTGCAAGGAAATGTTTTGTAGGGAAGAAAGTGGCCAACTTGAAGAGGTATACATATTGGCCTAAAATGCAAGAACATGTAGCTAGGTTCATAGGGGGATGCATGTTTTGTTGTACTAGAAAGCGTAGTATCAAGAAATAGGGCATATATCATCCCTTATGTGTACCCACTCAACGTTGGGAAACATTTCCATGGACTTTGTGGGAGGTTTAGAAACAACAAGGAAGGGACATAACTACTTGTTCATAGTAGTTGACTAGTTCAACAATATATGTGAATAAATATCGTATAAAAAGATCATAAGTGGATAGGAAGCAACAAACTTATTTTTTAGAAAGGTTTTGTTTCACTTTGTGATATCAAGGAGCATCATTTCAAAAGGGACACAACATTTCTTAATTCATTTTGGACTATAATGTGGAAGAAGATGGACACGAAGTTGAAGAGATCCACAACATTCCATCCATAGACAGATGGGAAGACAAAAGTAGTCAACACGACTTTTGTTCAACTTTCAAGGGGTTGCAATAAGAAGCATTTTAAGATCTGGGATGAAAATATGGCGTATATACAACACTCTTATAACAAAGTAGTCCACACTTCTACTAGTGAGTCCCCATTTCAAACTTGTTTTGGATATTTTCAAGCTTCACCTTTGGCTATTGCATATGGGCATCAAGGAAGAGTAAGGGAGTATCTTACAAGGGATGCCTTGAGGGATGAAAATTTTGTTGAGAAGATTAGGTAAATCCATATACAAGTACAAGAGGCATTGTATAAGTCACAAGAAAAATATAAGGCTAGGCATGATCAACATAGAATAGAGAAGTCATTTACGGTGGGAGACAAAGTATGGTTCCAATTGAACAAGAAGAGGCTACAAAGACTTGGTAAGAAAATCAAGGCTTTGCGGCATGGTCCTTTTGAGATACTAGAAAAGGTGGGAGAGAACACCTGTAGAATAAGTCCACCCCCATACATGCGCATTTACTTAGTTGTGAATGTAGAGAATCTGAAACTCTATGAGCCTTCTATGCTAAATCAAGAAGACAAAACATCCTACTTATATCAATTCTTTCAAAGTGGAAAAAGTGGAGAAATCAACTCATAGGATCATTTTTACTGGTGGAATCCAATTTGGTAAATTGGAGTTTGAAACATTCAAGGAGAATTTGAGGCATCAAATGGCATTTTTTAGGTAAAAATTTTATGCTTTAGTGCAACATCGTTTTTTCCTATTTTACACATAGAGACCTTTCCAATGACCTAAGAATTTCCTATATTGGATTCCAAATGCAAAATTCATGGCACTCAAATCTCGATTTACCTGTTTCACGTAAGGTGCCACATCAACCCACATTACTCAAGGAAAAGGGGCTAGCCACATGATCATGATGAAGAAGACTCCGAAAGAGTCCATATTGTAACTCTATTTAAGAGTTGAGGGAGTCAAACCTAACCACTAGTAGGCTATTGGGTTGTATCAGGCCACTAAGAGGAAAAGAGGTTCCTTTCTTTTTGAGTGCATTTGTTCCATAGACATGTAGAGTAGTTGAGAGGGATAAGGGGTGAGTACATGGAGAAGATTTATGCACTATAGTAGCCCATGAACCATGAGGCTTGCTTCTTTGTACTCAAAACCATTTTCTATTTAGAGAAAAGGAATGGAGCGACCTCATCTTCCAGTTGTTTTTTTTTTCTTTTTTCAAAAGGGTTTTCTAGGTTATATCTTGTGTCAATTGTGGTTTGTGAGTTTCTATTAAGCCATTTTCTATTTTTTTCATAATTATTAATTTGCATGCATACACAATAAATAGTAATAAACTGAACTGGAAATCTAAAGAGGAATAAATACTCAGTATGGATTTTGGATTTTTAAGTATGATTTTATTAGATTTGTTATGATGAACTGTCTAGTGGAATATCCATAGTAGTTTATGGATCAATTTATGATTCTTAGTTGACAATAATGGATTCTAAATATATAGATTAACTTTTTTTAGAGGATTATCAATATCTAATAAATGGAAAACAACTATTCCTTTATAGTTATGAGAAACTGAGTTTATGCTTAGCTAATTGATAATCATAGCTGTCTAAACAAATTTAACCAAATTGCTATAAGTCAGTAAGGTTTGATTGATTGGTAACAATTTTCTTTATGTATCTATGAAAATTGTATGAGTAAAAGTTCACATGCATATGAAGTCCCTTATATATATGTTCAATCATACCTTGCTAAGTCATTGGAGCTAAGATTGAAGGTTGAGCTTGGCTCCATAATGTTTGACATGCAAAGATTCTCTTTTTTTACCTTATATTGGTAGGGCCAAGCCCCTTTGAGATACTCACATAGAACAAAATTTTGAGGTTGTTGTAACCTTGTCTTCATAATAGCATTGTCAAGTCAAAAGGTAGCACTCCCACAACCTAAGATGGCATAAGGGGGTAGGATATATTACAAAGGATCAAGTAATTAATCCATACCCAAATTGTTAATGATGAGAATATATAATGCCTTTTGAGAGAATTAATAATGCATTTTTGAGAGAATTAATAATGCATTTTTGAGAATTAATAATGCATTTTGCTCCATCATTAGTACAATGGTTCTTATTTATATTAAAAAAATTATGATAATGCATTTAAGATATTTTACATACGCTCCTAAGTCACTAAAAATGTTTTCAATGTGATCAATGTTGGATTTAAGGTTTGATGGTGTTGATGTTAGTTCTTTGGGAAGAATTAACATGGATTTAACCCTTCGAGGTTGATTGGGAGGATACCAAATGGATTGGAGGAGTTCCAAATTAAGATCAATATAACTTATGGTGTTAGGAGGAAATCGTTCCTTGAACTTAGGTGGAGGGAATCTTTATGATGTCAAGGTAATGAATGGAAGGACAACCTTATGACATAAACTTGGTTGTACTAGACATATTTTTATAGTGATATTGGTTAGTCTTAATGCAATGCTTAGGTCTATAACAATTTGTACTTATAACCATATACAACACATCTGTGTAGTTCAAACTTTGTAGGAAAAATAAATGATAAAAGAAACTTAACTCTCTTAAGTTATAATGTATAACTTTATATCATCAAAAGTAACCAAAATAAAGATACAATTTGAATTCACATAAATACAATTTGACTTTTAAATACAATATTTTCTAGACAAATGATTTATTCATTTCAACTTTAGCAAACTGAACTTGGTTTCAATTTCATCTATGAAGTAGCAAATACTATAAAGAAGAGAGGAGAAAAAATAATAATTCTTTAATCGGCCTCACCTTTGCCTATTATTTTAGCCATGTTTGCTACAATTCAAAATAGCCCAACCATACACTTGTTTTATTTCTACTTGTTTCTGTAATATGGAAGGTGGTCAACTTGGAGAAGATGAAACAAGAAAGGGAACATCATCATATTTAAAACACTCAAAAAGCATGTTGAACAACCATGATTGCCCAAGGTTCTAGGCTACAAATGTATTGTGATTTTTTTAATGTGACTTGGATTCTTATATTTTTCTTGATATATCTTGCATGCCACAATATTCAACATCTTTTGAAGATCACAACCAAAGAATGTTATCATGAGTGATATATTTATAAAGAACTATCAATGATTTATGAAAGCATGTCATTTTTTTTATTGTAGTTTTTGATAAATATATCACACATGATGGCATGCTTTAGTTGTGGATTTCAAAAGACTTTGAATAAAGTGGCCTGCAACATATATCCAGAAAAATATAAGAATCCAAGTCACATTAAAAGAATCAAAATACATTTGTAGTCAAGAACCTTGGACAATTATGACTATCAACATGCTTTTTGAGCACTTTAAAAGATGATGATGCTTACTTTCTTGTTTCATATTCTCGAGGTTCACCACCTTCCATATTATAGAAACAAGAAGAAACGAATACATGAGTATAGTTGGGCTATTTTGAATTATAGTAAAACATGGCTCACAGAAATGGCAAAAGCATGAAGCCAATTGAAAAATTGTTTTTCTCTCCTATTTTCTTTATAGTTTCTGTTTTTCATAGAAAAAATTAAATCCAAAATTTGAAACTCTCATATTGCTAAAGTTGAAATGAACCGTCTAAAAAAAGCATGTCTGTATTTTGTTATTAAAAATGATAAAAAATATAAAGAGTCAAATAGTATAATATGAATTCAAAATGTAGCTTTATTGTGATTACTTTTTATGATAAAAAGTGATACATTATATCTTTATAAAGAAGTTTTTTAAAGTTTGACCTATAGTACAAACTGTAATAGAACTAAACACTACATTAAAAAGGATCAATATTACTAGAACGATATGTCTAGTACAATGAAGTCTATATCATAAGGTAGTCTTTCAATAAGGAACCTAGACTTGCTACTGATGAGCCAATGCATTGGAAACCTGCAATTTTCAATGTAAAAGAAAATAGTAGGTATATGGTGTGCTCTTCTCACTGATCGTTTGGTCGCAGGCAGAATCTGTTGGGAAGTACTTGAAAAGGAACACACGTCGAGCGAGTACCAATCAATCAGTAAATACATAAGAATGGAAAAAAACCAAATTTTAACTAAGGATCTACCAGGTGTGGAGAGCGATCAAATCTCTTGAGATTTAAACCTCTTCCAGAGCAAAAATAAATTTGATCCCTCTCACCGCTTGCGTAAATTAAGAGTTAAGATGGATCTATGATAGTTCAATTCCCCCCTTTAAATAGGCTATACTCCTCATGAATACCATGGGTCAATACCATGAGTTTTCATAAACCTCGAGTTCAAAAACTTGAGATTTAAACCTCTTTCAGAGCAAAAAGAAATTTGATCCCTCTCAACCCTTGCGTAAATTAAGAGTTAAGATGGATCTATGCTCGTTCAATTCCCCCCTTTAAATAGGCTATACTCATGAATACTATGGGTCAATACCATGAGTTTTCATAAACCTCGAGTTCAAAAACCAACGGTAACTTGATCAAGTCAAGCTTACCTTATTATTTTAGTTTAAAGTTATATTTGTTTTAACATAAAGTTATTTTTAATTTTCTTCATTTTATTTTTCCAAGTAAAAGTGTTTAAGGTGGAGTTATTTTTATTTTTATTAAGTAAAAATGTTTAAAGTATGGTTATTTTTATTTTTATTAATAAACATAAGTATTTAATTATATTATTTTTTATTTTTATTTTATTTAACCAAGTAAAATGTTTACATAACATCACATGACACGACAAAGATTTGCCTCAAGCCATGAAACTTATTAACATAAATTTTTGACTAACCAAGTTTAACCTAATATTGACCCCTTTAAAATTCACTTGGAATTTCTTTGACTAAATGAGACCAAATGCCCAAGTGAGAAAGCAATGCCCCTTCAAATTTTCTAACTAGGGTATTTGAGAATCTCGCAAGTCCCCTCATCACCTAATTCTATTAAGACTTTATGGACAATTTAAGGTACACATATTTTACTAGTTTTAGAACCATACGCCCATTTGCATGCAATCAGCTAGCCACAAAAATTAAATGACCTACTTAATGGCACATGTCACATTGCTAAAATTAAAAAATAATAAAAAATAACTAAATTATAGTTTTTTGTTTTGTTTTTTTTAAATCATTATTATTATTATAAAAAATTAACATATGTATTAGATATATATATATATTTTTTGTAAATAGGCTTTGTTACAATGCCATGGGTCAATACTATGGCATATCAATACCACATGCCAAAAAACCTCTAATTTCTTATGGCACCTATTCCTATGACTTTTTTTTTTAGCCAACCACTCTAAAAGAAGTTTGCATCTCAAGAGATTTGATACCTCTCAGAGCTTAATAGATGGAGAGTTTAAGATCGATCTAAGTTTGGTTTAAATTATTAATTATAATTATTTAAATAAGTTATTAATTTTAATGTTTATGTTTTTTTTTTTTGTGCTTTAGTTCTATGTTATTTGAACAAGTTAAAATGTTTTGTTCCTAATTATAATTATTAATTATTTTTATTTTATTTTATTTTATTTTGATATAGTTAAAATGTTTACATGACATTACAACACTCTACCATATTGGGTTGGAGATTTCTCTTTGGCACAATTAGTCAATTTAATTAAAAGAGCAAAACATGCATAACTACTTTGGACATAAATCTCAAATCTTTAATTTCTGAATCTACCATCCATCTAATAATTATTGATGAATAAATTGAAATTCTAGAAGCCATATTCCAAAATAGACACTCCTATCAACCTAATTAAATTTTTAACTTCATTATAATTCTCTCTCCTTTTTATTTTTTATTTTTTCCTTTTCAATTATTATTATTAACTTAGCACACTTTGTTCTCTCTCGGTGCTTCTAAAATCTTTGGTCTGGATAGTTTCACTTGGACCTCAATCTCCACTTTCAACTCCCTATTCGTCCATTGCTTTTGGGTGTGCTCCATGTGAAATCTTGCGATGCTTTAGTCTATCATTGACTCCTTTATTCATCACCATAGGTTCATTCATTTCATGACATCCATGCCCATTTTATAAGGCATGGATAGTGCAACAAAACTTGCTCTATATATCCACCTCATCCAAGATCTTTTTCTTATAGATGTATTAAATAATTACATGCATAAATTGTAGCTTAAACATAGAAATTTAATGTGCACATGAGAGAAGAGGAAAACACATAAAGCATGAAAGAAGACGAGAGACATTATAATAGAGTTCGTCTGATTTGGACTACGTCTCTAGGCCCTGCTCGATCAATGGGGAGACCTTCATTCATTAAGTGGCATGAGAAAGAAGAGTACAAGCATCAGTTATAAAAAATGAGTCTTATACCTTCATATTGAAAAATGGCCGAAAAATGCAGAGCTCTGTTGGAGAGATGGACAACACCATTGCATTCGTGGCGTCAAGAAATGTTGAAACCATATAAAATTTGTCAAAATCTAACAAAGTGAAAATCTGCCCCCGTGGAGAAATTGCTCAAATCATGGTTCCACCCCTCTTTGCACTTCTCATGGTTCCGCCACCTGCAAATGAACCTTCCTCGAACTACGTGTGCGCTCCTCTGTTGCCCGGGCGCACTGATGACTGAGTTTAAATATGAAAAAGGTGGGTGGAGTTTAGAAAAACTCCGTTGGTAGAATGGTTGAAGATACGTTTGTTGTGGAGAGGGTCAGGTGGTCAAACCCCACCCCCTCCCTTTTTTACATAACAAAATTTTAATTTTGGACGGGAGGTCGGGCTGGGCCAGCCTTGGGGCTCGCCCACCTCACCTGTCCCTTATCCCATGGTGGCCCATACACTTAACGGCAATGGTTTGAGGTTGGGTCTGTGCCCTAAGGGCCAGCCCACATAGTAATCCACATGTGCTAGTGGTCCACCTAAAATGCACAGGTTCTGCTAAGTACGGGGGGAGGGGCTAGGGGTAGTGGCCCGCCCCTCCATTATTACATATGTTGATAAGGATTGGGGTGGTTGGGTTGATGGCCCACCACCCTTTTTTAATAATTTTTGTTTTAATATAACAATATGCCCATTTTCAAAATTCGGAATCTAGACAGAAGGAGACAACTTATCCAGGCAACAATTTTGCCCAGAATCCGGCCGAAGTTGGCCGGATTCCGTCGCCCAGAAAAATTCCAAATTGTGTCTCCATTAATCCTGCCTAGTTAGCAAAAGTCAACCAAACTTTGACTGCCTCTATCTTCCTCATCCAGACTCGAACTAGAGTGCCATTCACACAGTTGGAATTAGGGTGACGAGCACTTCGATCTGATGTCAAGTTAATCGAATTTCTGCCACTTTGAATTTTAAGCCTTTTCCATGCAACTGGTGTCTTGAGATCCACCTGGATCAATACTTCCCATTGAGGAGCTTTTGGATCACCAAATGCTTTATCAGTCACTTGGCAAGTGAAGGAATTGTTCCCTCACTCTTTCTTTTTCCAACCATTTTTCCTTGCTAGGGTGCATCCCCTTGAAATCAACTCGAAGGTATTCCACATCTCCCCATTATGAAGTCCTGGTTCTTCTGTCAAGGATGATGTCTTCAGGTAACTCATCCAGATAATCTGGTGAAAAGTCATAAACTGTAGGAACTGTGCCCACCTCTTCGGTGTCCATAATCAATGGTGGCTCATATAGCTTTAAGTTTTCCACATTCACTATGGAGTACATTTGCATATATGTTGGAAAATTGAGACGGAAGACATTGTTTCCAATCTTCTCCAAGATGGTGAATGGGCCATACCGGATTGGTCGCAACTTCTTCCCTTATCCCTTCATTCTGTCCTTGCTGATATGGAACCACACTTTGTTGCCCACTTGAAATTGATGGTCGACTTGGTGTTCATCATGTCGAGCCTTGTACCAAGCTTGACTTTTCTCCAACTACTCCTGTACTGCTTGGTGAATTAACTGGATCCGCTGAATGAACCCCTGCGCTTTGTCCCTGTCATCATGTCCACTAGAGTCATCTTCCCTTCGAAAAACCATATCAAAAGGGTCTTTTGGTAGGTAGCCAAAACATGTCTCAAATGGTGAATGATGCGTAGATGAGTGCACTGCTCGGTTGAAGGAATGCTGCACATATGGAAGATGCTCATCCCACAACTTATGATGTTTCCCATAATAGCCTCGCAACAAGCATACAACTGTGCAGTTGACAACCTCTGTTTATTCGTTAGTCTATGGATGAAATGCTGTGCTTCTTTTCAACTTGGTGTCCATCATCTTCCACAAGCTGGTCCAAAACTCTCCTAGAAAGCGAGAGTCCTGATCTGACACAAACGATGTGGGAAAACCAAAATGGACCCAAACATGCTGAAAGAAAAGATAAGCAGTCTGATTTGTAGTGATCTTCTTTTTACAAGGCATTAAAATACACATCTTACTAAAACAGTCAACGGCGACATACAAATAGTCGTGACTTTTCCTAGACAAAGGCAAACCTCCTACAAAATCCATTGACAAACTTTACCATGGATGACTCAGAATAGGGAGTGGTGTGTAGAGCCCGAGTTTTCTATTAGAGGGCTTTGAAACAAAATACCACACATCCCGTTACATAGTGAGTCACAATGTTCTTCATATGAGGCCAAAATCAAAATCTTTGTACATGACACAAAGTTTTTTCAACACCAAAATGACCAGACACAAGGGAGGTGTGGGCCTCCCGGATTACATATACCCTTTCCCCTGTGGGTATGCACAATTTACCAAGGTGATACAGCAGTTTCCCCTACAAGTGATAGTTGTCCACCTGTGAACCATGGGTTGATTTTGCATAAATCTCCTTAAAGTCATCATCGTTAGCATATTGTTCAACATAACATTCAAAAGATAGCGAAGCATTATGCAAATTAACAGAAGCAAAAATAGGAGGGAGAGATAGCATTTCAGACACTTTGTTGCTAGTGCCCTTCTTATACTTTATTACCAGATGAAACTGCTGAAGAAAACCCATCCACCTGAAATGACAAGATTGTTGCAACTTGGTTTGTGACTGAAGATACTACAAGGGATGATGATCCGTATGGATGATGGTCTCCTTGCCGATAAGGTAGTGTTTCCACTTTTTCACACTCTAGACCAAGGCTTATAACTCCTTGTCATAAGTGGGATAGTTTATCACAGCCTGAGAGAACTTCTCTGAATGGTAACATATCGTCTTCTTTTGCTGCATTTGTAGCTCTCCCACGACATGTCTGCTGGCATCTGTCTCGATCTCGAATAGCTATTGGAGATCTGGTAAGGCCAAGACCAATGCAGTGATGATCTTTTCTTTCAATGTTTCGAAGGAATTCTACTGGTTTTCTCCCCATTGAAAGACTTGCTTTACACTTATCAATGTGTGTAAAGGTGTTGCAATAATAGAGAAACTGGCAATAAATCTCCTCCAATACTGTACTGCACCCAAAAAGCTGCGAACCTTGGTTACACTAGTAGGCTTAGGCCAATTTACAATTGCTTCAACTTTAGAGGGATCAATTTTTAGTTGACCATGACCAACAATATGACTTAGGTAAACCAAAGAGGTTTTCCCAAACTTACACTTTGACAATTTTACATAGAGTTTTTCTTTTTTCAATACATCAAGCACTTTCTTCACATGGCATACATGTTCATTCCAACTTTTACTAAAGACAAGAATACAATCTAGATATACAAGAACAAATTCATCAATGAAAGGCCTAAAGAGATCATTCATGACCCTCGTGAAAGTGGCTGGAGCGTTGCAAAGTCCGAATGGCATCACCATCCATTCGAACAACCCCCGTTTGTTCTTGAAGGTAATTTTCCACACATTTTACTCTGCAATTCGGACTTGGTGATAGCCACTACGCAAATCTAATTTGGTGAAATAGATAGCATTCCTTAGTTGATCTAATAAATCATCTATGCGCGGAAGAGGGTACCGATTTTTCACCTTAATTTTGTTTAGTGCTCGGTAATCCACGCACATCCTCCATGTGCCATCTTTCTTCGGCAATAAGACAATCAGTGAGCCACATGGAGAAGTGCTTGGTCTAATGACCCCTTGGTTCAATAGTTCCTGCACCTATTTTTTGATCTCCTCCATCTTAATGGTCGACATCCTATACATGCCAATATTTGGTAAAGGAGCGTCATGTTGCAAATGGATCTCATGTTGGATTTCCCTCTTCGGAGGTAATCCCCTTGGTTCCTTAATCATCTCATCATATTTAGAAATTAATTCACTTAATTCCTTTTTATGCACATGATCACAACCCTAGAAAGCATCAGATAATTCTGCAAGCTGGATGATATGAAAATCACTCTTGAGTGACCTCAGTTAAGTTATTAATGAATGAAGGTATTACAAACTCATGTGCTGGTGTGTGTCTATGTCATTTTAGGCAACAGATCAATCAAATTGCAAAATACACATACACTGGAAAATGGAAAATAGCAAGAGAAACACAGTAAGAAAATACAAGAACACAACAAATAATAAGGAGTTCACCCTATCTTCCAAGGCTACATCTCCAGTCCAGCTTTCAGTGGTGGCCTTCTTTTATTGTGTCTTTAAAGCAGAGATTTACAATGAGGAGCTCAATTTGAGTCTCCTGAAATAGAATTGCTTGGCAGGGTGGTTCTTGGATTCCCCAATCCACTAGAGTGCACAAACTCTTTTCCTTTCCAAGTCTTGACCTCTCTAGTCTTTAATGGGAGGAGCCCAATCCGGTACTCAATTCCCAATAGATCCTCTCAGGGATTGCTTGAACCTCTCAAGCTATCTGTCTGCTCGATATTGCCTTAGGTTAGCTCGACTCTCTATTTTTCTGCTTCTTGCTTCACTGTCTTTTCTTCACTTTCACTCTCTCTGTCTTCGTTCTTTTCTTTGTGTCCTCTGTTCTGTGTTTATTCATGGCTTAAAGCCAATTTGTCCCTAACTGTTCACTTCTTCTTCCGCCCCCGTCAGATTGCCTGCTGCTGCTTGCTTGGAGTTCCTTGTCTCTGCGTCTTTGTCAACAACTCAAAGGGAGTGGCCACTTGTCCTCTCGTGAACTGCGTTAGCTCTTCCTCATCGGTTCGGTTTTCCAGTTATGTTGTGGTATGACGCACCTGCCATCTTAGCGTCAAATCGGACTTCATAATTCTTTATGCCGCGACGTAATCCCCTGTCAAATCCAGTTCCTCCATCGGGCACGATCTTTGCCGTCAAATCTAAAGCCCCCAGATCCTACGACATTCGCTCATTTCACGCGGTTAACTTGCTCGACCGTTAGCGTGTGATGAGCAGTGGTTTTCTCTCTCATCTGCCTGCCACGAGTTGGGCGCTGAATGGAATCACTTGCTTTTATCCAAATCTGCTTACTACCCAAGGATGCCCCTAATATACTATTGGTTTTGGAGCGCGAGACCCGCCTTTCGCCTTAGCGCTATCCCCATGGTTTTCCCGGCTTCCATGCGACTGAGTGCTTTGGGGATTTTTCCTTGTTGCCTAGTGAGAAGCGACCTCCTTTTCTCGATGCGGGCTTCCCAAGTGCTAGTTTTGCCTCCTACGCGGTCTCCATTAGCCTCGGTCAGTGAGCTTTGACCGAGGTCCTCGTCGTTCCTTGCTAGCTGTAAATTGCCACTATAAGAGGTCTTCTTGATCGCTCTTTGTTCACATTTTCAAAGTCTGTCTTGTTTTGATATAGTCATGGCATCTTGATTATTTTTCATGGATCCTATTCGGATCATGACCTTCCCACTGAAAAAGGTTTTGGACCAGAAAAAGTTGGTTTTCAAGCATCGACTAAGTGAGGGTACAATTGTCTCACTTGTCCAATCTCTATCCACTTTGCACTGCTCAGCTTTGAACCCTTGAGTCCTACTCTAAGGTACTCAACATCTCCTCTGCACGTCGTCCTCACCTTGCTATCTAGAACTATGTCCTCCTGCAATTCATTAAGATATTCAGGTAGCAAGTCATCAACAGAAGGCAATTGACTCTACTCTTCAGGATCCTCAATTAGTGAGGGTTCAAACAATCTCAAGCAATCTGCATTCACGACTGAGTAGATGTGCATATAAGCTGATAGATCAAAGCGAAAAGCATTTTCACCAATCTTCTCAAGTATTTTGAAGGGTCCATACCTGATGTGCTTTAGCCTTTTACCTTCACCTTGCATCTTGTCCTTGCTGATATACAGCCAAACTTAGTCACCAACTTGAAAACTAATCTCCACCCATTGCTTGTCATGCCTTGCCTTGTATTTGGCTTGGCTCCTTTCCAGCTGTTTGTGTATTGCCTGGTGGATTTGTTGGATTTGTTCAATGAACCTAGTTGCCCTGTCCACATCACTGTGTCCCTCAACTGTGGTATCTTTACCAAAGACAAAATCCAAAGGAGACCTTGGGGTGAAACCAAAATAGGTCTCAAAAGGAGATCTCTGTGTAGAAAATGTTTTGCTCTGTTGTAAGCATGCTGCACATAACACAAATGTTCATCCCAAAGCTTATGATGTTTACTGCAATATCCTCTAAGTAAATGGATCACTGTCTTGTTGACTACCTATGTCTGGCCATCAGTTTGTGGATGGAAAGCTATGCTTTTCTTCAGTTTGGTTTCCATCAATTCCCACGGACTTGACCAAAACTTCCCCACAAATCGGGTGTCTCGATCAAACACAATGGAAGTAGGTAATCCAAAATGAACTCATACATGTTCAAAGAACGATTTTGCAGTTTGTTCAAATGTAATCTACTTATTACAAGGTATCGAAATACACATTTTGCTGAACCTATCCACAACAACATATAGATAATCACGACCTTTCCTAGATTTAGGCAGCCCTCCAACAAAATCCATGGAAACACTTTCCCAAGGGTGAGAAGGTACTGGTAATGGAGTGTACAAGCCTAGTTTTCTGTTGTTGGGTTTGCTTTTAGCACACATAGTACACCCTCTTACATATCTAGAAACTGTCTCATTCTTTTTGGGCCAATAACAAAATCTTTGCAGCTATGCAACTGTTTTACTTACCCCAAAGTGACCTGATATCAAAGAAGTGTGTGCTTCTCTAATTATATTTACTCTCTCAGTTTGTGGAATGCATAACTTCCCACAATGGTATAAGAGTCGATCCTTTACATGATAATCCAATTCTTCTACTCGTTTGCCTTGACTTAAAGTTGCATATACATCTTTAAAAGCTATATCTTGAGCATATTGTTCAATGTAGCTTTCATGTAGCACAAAATTATGCTTAAGTATAGTAGATGCATTTATAATAGTTCTAGATAACATGTCTGCAACTTTATTATGTATGCCCTTTTTATATCTGATGACTAAATGAAACTGTTGTAGAAAACCCATCCATCTATAGTGTCTT
>APFE031442713.1:0-38575 GCA_000404065.3 Pinus taeda
AAAAAAAAGAGCTGCATTTTTTTCTTCTCTTCTCGTATGGTGAACAAAAGCATCGCGTTTGGTTTGGTATGGTGTTGTCTGCGCAGAGGAAGCATGCTGACTAAGAGGATTTCGATGGCTGTGGCAGCATCAAAACTCGGAGGGATTGGTTCAGGCTGTGAACCGGAGGGAAAAAATAGAGAGGTTGGTGTTGTAGTATGAGAACTGAATGTTAGCTTCGTGGTTGAGATAGTCATTAAACATTTGCTCCTCCCACAACTTTGAGCATTTGATCACCGTGTAATGCCAGTGGCAGTGTGATGACTTGTGTTGGATGCCACTTGGATCTGGTGCGGATTTCCATGTGAAGGTGGCTTCGTGATGTGTTGAGGTTTACATGGAGGCTTGCGTGAAAGCTAAGGAGGCCGGATCGCCAAGCAGAGCCACAAGGAGAAGGTCGAGGAGGCCGTTTTTTGTTGCACTAATTGGAGAATTTTTTTTTTGCTTGCTATGGTGGATGGCATTGACAGTGAATAGTCGTCGAGCCAATGTTCCTATTGACATGGTGCTCTGCTGTCAGAGAGGAAGACTTCGCTCGCATTGCAGGGCCTTGATAGTTGTCATATGTGGATAAGGAACATCAGCGTTCCAAGAGGTTTCACCTATAGTTGACGGAGGAAGCGTTGTGTGCTGCCACAGTCAATCCTGGTGCAAACAAGGCCGAGGAGAAGTGTAGAGACCGCAAAGTCAAAATTGGTGCGGTGAAGGTCACATGGAAGGGCCAATGGAAAGGCTGTGGTTTGAAAAATTTATGTGTGAGCATTATTGAAGGCAGTCCCCTCCGATTCGTTTCTTAACAAAATGCTTCAACAATTATTGCTCAGATAATTAAGTTTTTTTTTAATTTAAGTTTTTTTTCAAGGTTTTAATTAAAAATTTTGGAGGCCTTTTATTATTTGAAGGAATTATTATCTGATATTAAGGGGGTGTTTTTTAAAAAAAGGAATTTGGGGTCAGCATATTTTTTTTTATATCTGGGGTTTGTTTAAATTATTAAAGTTTTTTTTATTCATTCAATATGAATAATCAAATTGTTGAAGCTTATTTCAATGAGAGTAATAAGCTTGATGGTTCCAATTACACTAATTGGAAGTTTAAGCTCCAAACTCTGCTTGAGGGATAGAATGCCTATGGCATTGCCACCGGTGATGAGGTCAAGCCGACTACTGCAACTGGTGGATCGAATAAAGCAATTCAATACTGGAAGAAAAGGGAGATGAAGGAAAATGTTCTCCTCAAGTTATCAGTCAAAGATTGCATCATCCCTCACATTCGGGAGTGCAAGACAGTGAATGATAAATGGATGATTCTCAAAGAAATGTACGAGATCAAGAACACTAGTGAAAATTTGTATGACAAGAAGAAGATTCTCTCCATCAAGATGGAGGAGAATGAGAATGTTTATTCATTCATATCCCGGATAAAGGGAGTTAAAGATAAACTAACTGATATCGGTCAGACTGTGGCGAATGATGATCTGGTGATGATTACCATGAACGACATGACAGATGATTATCATATGTTTATAATGGGATTGAAAGCAAGAGAAAAGCCTCCAGGCTTTGAAAATCTTACCGGGATTTTGCTACAAGAAAAGGAAAGGAGGTTGTCTCTCAAACCTCAAAATCTAGATCTTGCATTGATGACCAAGTTCAAGCCGAAGGGGAAAGCAGCGGTTGATCACAGGAAGGGCAGCATATCATGAAAGAGGACACCACAAGGTACGACCTCGCATAAACATGACTCTACTCCTAAATGTTTTTATTGTGGCAAGATAGGCCATATTGCTAAATTTTTCCATAAGAAAAAGGTGGATGGGGAGAGGTACAAGCAGAGAAGACATGTAGGTCATCTAGGTGATCCAGATCAGAATCAGGATGTCAGATTATTTATGGTTGAGACTGCACTAGCCACTGAGGAGGATGAATAAGATATTTGGTTTGTAGATTCTGGTGCCTCCTCACATATGACAGGTAAAAAGCAATGGTTCAGAAATTTTAGAGAATCCAACACTGGAGTAAAAGTATACCTTGGAGATGGCCCGCAGAGGTTTGGTCTCGTGGCCAGCGGATGATCTGCTAAGTCGTCCTTGCCACTGTGCATATCATGAGTTTGAGTCTCATCTTAATCGAGGGTTGTTCTTGTGGGCTAGGCAGTTCCTCTTAGAGGTTATAGTGGAAGCTGGTGGGATTCAACCCTGTGTAACGTGAGTACGATACCACTGTCGTTGTCGATTCCGCTAGTCACCAAAAAAAAGTATAACTTGGAGATAATGGAGGGTATGATATCAAGGGACATGGAGATGTCCTTGTCACTCTGCCTGATGGAAATATCAGGAATATATCTAATGTGTGGTATGTTCTTGGTATTAAGAAGAACCTGATTTCTGTATCAAAAATTACAAATCAGGATCTCAAGGTAGAATTCTTTAAATCTTATTGTATTATTTAAGACTTGTTGGACCAGATGAAGCCTATTTCTACATATGTTCGTATAGGAGGACTCTAAAAACTAGATGTGAAGAGTATGCCACAACAAGCATTGATGTCATCAAATAAGTCTGCTGAAAATTTGTGGCATCAATGACTTGGGCACATCAATTTCAGTGCCCTTCTGTTGCAGAACAAAGGTATGGTAGATGGTCTTCTTGTTCTGAAAAAGTTGCATATTGATTGTGAAGCATGTGCATTCAGTAAACAACATAGAGATGAATTTCCTGCTATTAAAGATAGGAAACAGAGGGATACACTCGAACTTGTCACACTGATTTATGTGGGCCTATGTAGACAAGATCATTAGGCGGGGCCTACTATTTTCTAATCTTTGTTGATGATTGTACAAGATTCACATGGGTGTATTTTCTTAGACAGAAGAGTCATGCCTTTGAGTATTTCAAGTAGTTCAGGAACATGATCGAAAAGCAGATAGGAAAGTTCATCAGGTTTCTTCAATCAGATCAAGGTGGAGAATTCAAGAAAGGGGATTTCATCAAATACTGCAAAGAGCATGGGATATAGCAACAGTTTACAACACCTTACACTCTTTAGTAGAATGGGGTAGCCGAGAGGAAAAGAAAAACATTGGTGGAGTGTGCTTGCAGTATGTTGAAAGGTAAGAATCTAACTAATGGTTTTTGGGTAGAAGTTGTCAATACTACAATGTATTTGAATAATAGGAGTCCCACTAAAAGTCTTGATTATAAAACTCCTTTTGAAGCGTTGTTTGGCTTCAAGCCTGCAGTAAGTCATATTAGAGTATTTGGTTGTAAATCTTTTGCGCATGTTCCCAAAGAAAACAGGAAGAAGTTAGATTGAAAGGCCATTAAACGCACTTTCATTGGATACTACAGTGAGTATAAGACTTACAAATTGTTTGATCCTTCTACTCATAAGGTGTTTGTTAGTAGAGACATAGTATTCCATGAACAGGTTGATGATAGAAATCCTATTCAACATAATGAAGAATGGCATGTAACATTACTTTCAGATGAGGATGTTGAAACAGGGATCAATCAACATCAACAACAACAACAAAAGAAACACCGACAACAACAGCAACAACAACCGTAGCAGCAACAAGAAAAAGAGGAGGAAATTGAGTTCAGTCCACAAAGAGAAGAACAAAGTAGAACAGTTGACACCCCACCACTTAGGAGATCTAGTAGGTCGAAACAGTTACCAGCTCGGTATAGGGATTGTGCACTCATGACTAGTATGTTAAACATTGCAGAACCTTCTAATTTTTATGAAGCTAGTAAGAATTGTGAATGGAAGGAAGAAATGAAGGAGGAATATGAATATATTATTAAGAATAATACTTGGGATCTAGTAAAGCTACCTAATGGTAAACAACCCATAGGTTGCAGATGGTTATTTAAGTTGAAATTTAAAGCATATGGGTCTATTGATAAGTATAAAGCAAGGTTGGTTGCAAAGGGGTATTCCTAGAAAGAAGGTATTGACTTTGAGGAAACATTTGCCCCTGTTGCAAAATTAAATACTATTAGATTGATTATTGCTTTAGCCACTAAGCATCATTTCAAAATACATCAATTAGATGTTAAATCTGCTTTCTTAAATGGTGATTTAAAAGAAGAAGTATACTTAGTGCAACCTGAGGGGTTTGTTACTAAGGGAGAAGAGCATTTAGTCTATAGACTAAAGAAAGCTTTATATGGTTTAAAACGGGCTCCTAGATCCTGGTATGCCAAAATTGATTCATTTTTCCTCGTGCATGGATATAAATGGAGCAAAAATAATCCTAATTTGTATACTGTGTTTATTGATGAGGGGTAGATAGTGTTGTTTTCTTTATATGTAGATGATCTGATCATGACAGGGAGTGCAGAAAATATCATTGAAGAAATCAAGCCGAAGTTATCACAGAAATTTGAGATGAAGGACCTTGCAGAAATGCATTACTATTTGGGTCTAGAAGTTTGGAGAGATTCAAGCCAAAATTTATTGTCCCAGGGTAAGTATGCTAAGAGTTTGTTGACTAAATTTAAAATGGATGAGTGCAAGGCTACATTTGTGCCTTTACAGTAGAACAACAAACTTTAGGTGAATGATGGTTCGAAATATGCAGATGCAAAATTGTACAGACAGTTAGTTGGTAGTATTATCTATTTGATTACAACGAGACCAAATCTAGCTTATGCAGTGAGTTTTTTGAGTCAGTTCATGACTCAACCTCATGAGAACCATTGGCTTGCAGTGAAAGGAGTACTGAGGTATCTGTAAGGAACTTCAGACTTTGGTATTTTGTATTCTAACTCATTTGATGTTAGCTTGACAGGTTATACAGACTCTGATTAGGCAGGAAATTTAGATGATAGAAGATCAATTACAGGTTATGCCTTTAGCATTGGATCTGGGGTCATCTCTTGGTGCAGCAAGAAGCAACATATTGTAGCCTTATCCTCAGCAGAAGCAAAATATCAAGCTATGTGTGCGGCAGCATGTGAAGCAGTTTGGTTGCGCAGACTTCTCTAAGATGCATGGGAAGAACAGACAGAAGCTACGGTTATCAATTGCGATAATAAAAGTTCCATCAAACTAGCTTACAACCCTGTGTTTCATAAAAACACTAAGCACATAGACACTCAATTTCATTTTGTTAGGGAAAATTTGCAGTCCAAAGAGATTTGTGTTGAATATTGTAATTCTTGTGATAATATGGATGATATATTTACTAAGCCTCAGGGAAGACTAAATTTTGAGTTGTTTAGGGACATACTAGGTGTGTTTAAGAACCCTTTCTCCATTAAGGGGGAGTGTTAGAATTAATGGAGAATAGGCTGTTCTTGTTACGTAGTTGTGAGTTTACTTTTCATAGTTAGTCTATTCCTATTCTTCAGGGATATGATTTGTTGTCCCTAACAAATTGTATCTATTTAGTATTGGAGATTAATGTGAAGCCTGTGTGGTGCTTTGCTTGAAGGAGCTCTTGGTGATCCACACGTGTGAGATCCTCTTGTTTGGTTTCTCATTTCATGTCTTCCCTGCGCTACTCTTGACAACTGGGAGTGCTCGTTAGAGAAGGTCGTGCAACTTAGTAACCCATTGTGAAGCATTATTATCGCTTTTAGCAATGGAAGTTCCTCTCTTTCTATTCAAATCTAGATGGTATTGATGGATCTATATCACAAGAGGCTCTATGCACGTTACCAGATCTCTTAAAGAGTCCAATTATTTCTTACAACGGAGTGCAATGTGAGCATGGTGAAGAATCTAGGTGATTGCTATGTCGATGCCTTTACAGATAAAACCAGTGATGAAACTAGGATCCGCCATGATATGATTTGCTAAGAGCAGTGAAATACAGAATAGAAACAGAGACACAGAGTATATTTTCCCCTTAGTGAAGATTCACTATGGGTACATTCAAAAGCCTGGACTCTTCCTGATGATGTAAATAGAAATGGAAAGCAATGCAGAGTATTTATAGAGCTGGTTCAATCAATTGAGATGCATATATTGCCACATCGTGGAGGTTTCTAACATGTGAATCAATTGAACCAATGATGAACATGAAAACAACATGTACCAGCTGGTTTGACGTGTATAGCTGGAGTAAGATGGCCACATTTATCTATTTATTATGCTTGTGTCATAACATATTAAATATATAATACTAAGTTTAAACGAGAATAAGGTATTAAATATCAAGTTTACCTATCATTATATTATATTAAATTGAATATAGATACATATATGTAAGTTAAAAAAATTGTTGCTTTGAGATATTTAATTTTTTTTAATGAGATATTTAGAAGGTAGTGGGTGGAGTAAGTTGTTTATATTTTAAAGTGAATAATGTCTATATAGATAAGGGCAAGTGAATAAGTTATTGGTGTAAAGGACAGATGTCATCATGAGTATTTTCCACATGCATGAACACAAAGTAAATATATGAAATGTAAACTTGAAAACAAAATCATTTAAAAGAATATAATATTATTGATTTTATAAAATAAAAATATGATACTTTTTTCAAATACAATAAGAAAAAATAGAAAGGAAGATAATTAGTTTGAGAATTTAAAGGGTTGGAAACACTTAACTTTTTGGTGATTCTCTAATTGATTCATTCTCTTATATATTATAGAGGAAGAGGGGTTTTTATTGAGAGTGAAGTAAAGGCTACATAAAGTTCTTTGTGGAGCATGAATATGACTAAAATAGCTTGTAACTTGCTTACTATTGAATAATAATGAGTTTGGCTAAAGCAAATTGAATGCCAACTTTCCCATTTGGGTTTGTTAGAGAGGATAAATGTCATTGTGATTTGGCATGGCTTCCATGAGCTTATTGTAGAGCTTTGGAGTTTTACTTTGACACTTATAGCTTACAAGGGACAACATACAACACAATATACCTTTGAAATTCATCTCATCCTTGATTAACCCAACTAAGATAGCATATACAAGTGGTATGGCCATTTTATTCTAGATGGGGAGGTCATATGGGGTCGTACACCATGTCCTCATCCTCTAGAAGGCTCCACACAAGTCATATGAGTATAAGTGCCTAATGGTCATCTCTTTATCTCTCTTGAACTCATTAAATGGTCATTAGACATTGATTTCAAGTTAATTTGGCATCAAATGTTGACCATATTCCATGTCATATGAAGCCTCTATAAATAAGATTTAATTAGTTTACCATTCCTTTAGTGAGGAGTTAAGTGCATTTTCATGTGTGTCTTTTGGTTGATATCTAAGTTTAATTGGATATGAGTTAATTGCAAGGGAGCTTCAGTTGGAGTTTGAATACATCCTACTAATAAGTGTAGGGTATGTTCATTGAAGGAATTTTAATTTTCCCATCTAAACATTGCATAGAAATACTATTTGTGAGGTTAAGCTAGTTAAACAATTCAATTTTATCATCTAGAAGTCAAACTTGAAATTCTGTATAGGGACTACAACAATTTATAATTTGTTTTGGGAATTTGTGTCAGTGAAACAAACAAGTCATAAGTCTACTACTATAATATAAGTGGACAAGAATTATGGCTATGGCTATAGAGAAGCAAAGCTCCAATAATGACAATGGGTGATTACAAAGAAGAAGATGTTGGGGTTAGGTTATATTGGTTAGAGTATCACTATGTTGACATTGATGATAACATAGTTAATGACAACGAAGGGTATGAAGGGCCCTTAGTAGAGGATTGCAATGAAGATTCCAAGAAAGAGCTAAAGAAACTAGAGATAGAGTGCAATATTGAGACAACCTTGGGAGAAGGTAGCTACAACAAAACATAGTTACCTTTCCATGTGGAGATAGAGGTGGGCATTAAGTCATATGCCAGGAAGTTGTTGCAATTAAATTAAACTAGTGGCTATAGAAAATGGAGGTGCACGTCAGCATACATGAAATCATCAAGAAGCAAAAGATTTCATTTGCTTGATTTAAGCTTGAAGGTCATGGTTTGGCACGATAGGAGAGCAGTGTAGTAGGAAAAGCACAAGGCAATAAGCCACCATTGGAAAATTGGGAGGTGTTCAAAGGAATGAGAAAAGTGAAATTTTGCCCAATTAGATATGAGGAGCACAACAAAATACATGGTATTACTTTAGGTAGAGTCCAGAGTAATTGGTGCAGGAGCTCACCATACAATTCAAGAAGAGAGCTAATCAGTTGGTTGGCTTCATCAAAAGATGAGATACAATGATCAAATACTTAGGAGCATTGCTACCTTTGATTTGGCATTAATTGACATTTTTCAAGCCTAAGATGATTAATGAAGCCACCATTCAAGAATATTACCTTGAAGGAGACAAGTGGAAGTAGCAATTGGGCACACACAAGAAAACATAACCATAAGAATAATAAATAAAAGGGGAAAACAAGAACAAGTGAATTGAGAAAATATTGTAGCAACAACATAAGAAGTAATACCTTTGACTAAGCAATGCAAGGTTTGTGATCGAAAGGAATGCATAGTGAAGTATTGTTGGCAATTACAAGTTGAAAAACACCTTAAGTTTTTCCAAAAGAAAAAGATGAAGGCGGCATTGATAATAGTGGATGCTAAGGAAAAGGTGGACAAGATCTTAGACTTGGAAAGGAAGACTAGTTACACTAACTGGTTGCAGTGACAAGGAAGAGAAAGAGATGACCAAACTATTCTACATCAAGATCTGCATGAAATAGAACAAGGCACATTTATTTTTTTATCTCAATTCATAATCCTATTCAATGTTTACATAATTTTTTTAAAAACTTGGTTCAAAGACACATGATAATCCACGACCATACTCCTTAAGTTGGATAAAGCAAAATGTAAAATTAAGAATAAACTAAGCATGGAAGTTCAATTTTTCCATGCTTTCTTCTTTACAGAATTCCTACATACATATGAAAGTATCGAGTCATTCTAATAAACTAACCAACAACTAAAACCAAAATTTGTAACTAATATCTCAAAAAAATCAACGCGAAGTATTTATAGGAAGAATTCATTAAGCAGGGAAACACTCGCGAGACACGTGAGAGTAGAAGTCTCTATTTTCCTTAGTATCATATTATATAATAGAAATTTGCAAAGAAAAAAGAGTGTGTAACAAAAACGCAAAGTTAACAATAAGCTCATGGAGTGGACTTGACCTTTGTGTTTTAGTGTTGTTTAGGGTTCTTGTTGCCTCGACTACTTGACTTGTTTTCACTCCCCGTTCATTTCTTTTCAGGCCCAAAACTTGCTCGTTCTATTTCGTCTGTAGTTGTGTGTGAGGTGTTTGTTTATGGTGAGGTGAACCTCCGTTTATCACTTGATATGGCATCTTGTGCAGTTGTTGCATTGTGTTGTTCAACTGTTGCAGTGTGTTGTTTGGCCACAGAGGTGGGGTGTGGGTGCATTAAAGGGTTTCATCTCTTGGGTGGCATCGCTTTATTGCAGGTTTGTATGTTGTCGACTTTGGTTCGGAATTGGAGGGGCCATTGTTCGATTTCTCTTGCTCACTCGACCCTCCTGGATACCATGGTTGGCTCGCTGAAGTAACCATCTGGAGATTGTCGTCGTCGTTCCCTAGTATGATTCTTCATCCTACTAGCCATACCTGCAACTGTGTTTGTCAACACATCTATTTACTCAATATTCACACCATTGGTCTTCTTTGTGTTAATCTCTGGCATTTTGTGCCTTCTATGGAGTATTTGTGGCTTAGTTTGAAAAAAAATCGGTGTTTATGCAATGGCTGGGTTTTTTGGTGGCTTGTTTGCATTTTGTGAATGTATGGATTATCTCTGGCTTCAATTCGCGGCTTCAGTGACTTAGGTTGAAAAACAAATTGGGGTTTTTGCACTTATTCGGTTTTTCAGTGGCTTGTTTTCCTTCTGTGAATGTTTGCAGTATCTGTGGCTTCAATTCGTGGCTTATGTGGCTTAATTGGTGGCTTCTGTGGCTTAGGTTGAAATAAAAATTGGGGTTTTTGCATTGGTTGGGTTTTTCGGTGACTTGTTTTCCTTCTGTGAATGTATGGAGTATCTGTGGCTTCAATTCGTGGGTTTTATGGCTTAGGTTGAAAAAAAAGTTTGGAGGTTATGCACTAGTTGGGGTTTTCATTGGCTTATTTGCCTTCTGTGAATCTATGGAGTATCTGTGGCTTCAATTCTTGGCTTTTGTGGCTTAGGTTGCAAAAAAAATTGGGGTTTTTGCACTGGTTGGGTTTTTCGGTGGCTTGTTTTCCTTCTGTGAATGTATGGAGTATATGTGGCTTCTGTGGCTTAATTTGTGGCTTTTGTGGCTTATGTTGAAAAAACAAATAGGGTTTATGCACTAGTTGGGTTTTTCGGTGGCTTGTTTTCCTTCTGTGAATGTATGGAGTATATGTGGCTTTAATTGGTGGCTTTTTGTGGCTTAATTGGTGGCTTCTGTGGCTGAGGTTGAAAAATAAGTTTGGGGTTTATGCATCGGTTGGGTTTTTCGGTGGCTTGTTTGCATTTTGTGAATGTATGGAGTATCTGTGGCTTCTGTGGCTTAAGTTGAAAAAGAAGTTTAGGGTTTATGCACTGTTGGGTTTTTTGATGGCTTGTTTTCCTTTTGTGAATGTATGGAGTATTTGTGGCTTCAATTCGTGGATTTTGTTGGCATTGATGTGGTGATGATTTGCTTGGTTGGCATTGATGTCAACCTAGTAGCATGGTGTTGGAGGAGGCTGCATCAACTATGATGAGATGATGAGTGTTGCAATGAAATGTTGGCATTGATGTCAACATGCTTTTTTATGGAATGCATATGTTATGGTTGATGGTATGCATATGCTTGTGATGTGATATATGCTTATGTTGCAGGTGATCTATTGGTATTGTTGGGTTGGATGGCTAGGTATCCATGCATATGGTGCTTGAGATATGTCCTTGATGCTCTTGAGATGTGGCTTTAGTTATCTTGAGTTAATTTAGATTATGTCTAGATGTGTTTGCAGAGGCTGACATGATCCCATGTAGAGTTTCTCTTCATGTTGGATGTTAAGCTTCATGCCACTTGAGCTAGTTTATGCTCTCATGGTTTGGTCCTTGCACTTATGTTTATTACATCATGTTTTCACTCTTCACAAGGTTGCAGAGATGTTTCTGAGGTTTTTCATATCTTGGAAAAATGTTACAGATGTTGGAGAAGATGTCCCATCAGGTGGCAAAGGTTCTGCACTGAACAAAAAATGTTTTACTTCAGTTTTAGGCCTAATTGTTCAGTATGGTTCTTGGATAGATGTGGAAGTTTTTGATTGGATTTTTTGGGAAAATAAAGATGAATCTCAAAATGTTGAGACATGAGTTTTGTGCAGAACGGACCAAATTAGGATCCTCACAAGCAGTTTTTCAAAATTCGATCCAAATTGAGAGAAAACGAAGGTTCTCCGCCTAGACACATGCATAGAGGCTTGAGGGAGTGACTTTGGTCGTTGACATAGTGTGTCATGAGAGTGAATAAGGACTTGGACGCTTGCACAATGTGTCATGTGAGCGACTGAGCCTATATATGAGTTTTTTTGTGTTTCTTGCACTCCTCGAATGTCTTATTTGGTTTTTATGAGATATCTTGTTCGAGAAGTTTCATTAAAGGTTTGTATTGACTTAATCAACATGTCTTGATGTGTTTTGAAAAGTGTGAATGCCTTTAATGAACCAAGTGGTGGAGTAGTGGCAAAAATTGCATAAAAGATGGAGCAGATCAATCATTTGGAGTGAGAAAAAGAGCAGAGGTTTGAGTAGAGAAAAAGGGGCGACCTCCTGGAGCATAGAGGTTGAATTTTTTGAGGTGAGCACACTCAGAGATAAACTTTTGATATCATAACCTTGTGATGCATGTAGAGGCTAATCCTCATTGTTTGTAGAGGAAGAGGTTGATCTACAACCAAAGACATAGTTTGCAGATGTAGAGGTTATACAACACATGGATCAGATATTAAGGGAGACAAATATTGTTTAATGGGTTGACATTTGTTGTGTTCATGGATTACTTATTGTTGTAGCATGTTGTCATGATTTGCAGCAAGGTTTCAAGGCTATTTTGATGTGTAGAAATATGGTTGTGTGAGTTGGTTGTTTGATTCGATGCTTGAGTATTGGATTGTTGAGTAGATGATTTGATTGAAGGATTGTTTCACATCCTTGAATCTCATTGTATGAGTGAGGTATTTGATTTTTTTGTCTGAGATTATAAATATGAAGCTGTTGTTGTCTTGTGCATGCGTCCTAGTTTGAAATATTATGAAATGTGGCCTTAGATTGATTAGAAGATCGAATTAGAATGGTAAAGAAGGGATAGGTGTTCCTTGCCTATGGGTGTATGCAGCCATTGAAAGGAAGAATCATTCTCATATTCCAAAGGTGGTTGGGCGAGGCTTTTAGGGGATAAGAGTCTCCAGTGGATAGGAGTTCACTTAGTCGATGTTATATGAGAAACTTCCTTGTTGGGCATAGCTAACTATGATGTAAATTGATTTGCTTCATTAATAAAATTAGCAACAGAGCAACAATAGCAGCAAGGGTGGTTTTTTCCATGGAGGGGGTTTTATACTAGAAATCATTGTGTCTCTTGTGCATGAGATGTTGTGATTGTAGTGTTATGGTTTGCATATGTTGATCATGGTATTTATCTTGTTGGTTAATGCATTATATGAGCTCATCTTCTAATGATGTAATTTGTGATTGTGGATCAGTAATAGAAAAGAAATTGTAAATACACACTGTCACTACTAATTCACCCTCCCCCCCTCCCCTCAATAGTGAGCACATTTCCAACAATTGTTATCAGAGCATGGTGCCTTTTTTGCAGCCTCACTACTAGAAGGTACGCTAGTAGAAAATGACGAAATTATTGACTAGGTGACTCAAACATTTAGTCATCGTAGCTTTTCCAAGTGCAATACTACCAAAGCTGAGAAATATTAAGTGATTAACTAAAAATGACTAACATAAATGACTAATCTAGTCTCGGGTTAAAATATACGACTAGCTAATAAGTAATACAACAAAAAATGACTAATTTAGTCTAATAACATAAATATGACTACTTAACAAGTAATACAATAGTACAAATCAGTGATTTATGTTAGTCATTTTAATTATGTCACTTCAGCAATCTAAACTTACAAGTGATAGGGGATTCAAAAGTTGTTATAGATTGGTTGAAAGGTTATACTTTCTTAAATACTTATTTACTACATCAATGGACTATTAGAGTTATGGAGCTTATTAGAACCTTCAGGGTTATACCTTTGATCACATTCATAGGTAATTACATTAAAATATTGATAGATTATCCAAAATGAGAGTGTACTTATCGCTGGGTCAAATACATTATGAAGAATACCTACAAGGAGAAGTGTTGAGTAATTAGTAGAGTACACATTTCCTCAACTGGTGTACTCCAGTTAGCTGAAGATTCCCTCATCAGAAACTCATGCATGTCTATTCTGAGAAAGTTTCGGTTGAGTTAAATGTCAAGGACAATGTACTATTAGTTGCATGTGGTTTCCTATAAAGAAAATTGATGCATGTAGTCAAGGATATTCATCCTTGAGGATTGCGCAATTTTGGAGGATCAGTGTTCCACTTGGTAGGAAGTTTTCCACTTGGTAACAGGAAGATCACCCAGGAGAAACAACGCAAGGAAATAGGAGCTTGGAGGGCAGAGAGGAAGGCTTGTGAGAAGCTAAGATTGCCTGTGAGCATCTGTGAGGATGGTACTAAGAGTTGGCTAGCTGTGAGAGCTAAGGCTTTGTATAATTCCTATCTATTTCCATGTTGTATGATAATACAGATAGTGGGGTTTTTAGCTGAGGCTTTCCCCAAAGTATTTTCATGTGTATTGTGCATTGATTCTTCTTCTTCTGGTTATATTGTTCAGCTTGATCTTTAAAATTCCGCAAATTGATAGTAAAAGTAGGTTATAGTATTCTGCTTTGATTTATATTGCATTATCGGGTTAACCTATAGCCGATTTTCTACATGGTCTCAGAGGTAGATTTGTAGAGAATTTCTACAAGTAAAGGGTTAAATAATGTGATTTTTAGAGGTTTTTTCCAATATGTAGACAAATTAAGGGTATTGTTTAATATGCTACGAATGCATCATTGAATGAAGCACCGTGGGTTGTGGGGCATTATTGTAACCACTAGAATGGAAATCGACAACTATAATCAATCGTTGAATATCGAAATGGTCACATGCTTTTTTTACACATAATTTATGTACAAGAATATTGAATATTGCGTTGTCACAATGACAGCAACACAACTAAATAAATTATTATGTGACAATTTTTGTTTACTTTAATAATATATATATATATATATATATATATTATATTTATATATATATATATATATTATAATGCCGGGGACTAGTTGCTAATAACTAGTCTATGTGAAAAATTAATTAGTGAAAGCATTGTATAAAATTAAGATGAAAATTGAAGTATTTTATTTATAACCAATATTGATTTTTTTGTCAACACTAATTTTTAATTTGTTAATCTAAATATTATTTTGTTATTTTTAAATGTACATTGTAGCAACATTTACCTCAGGTTGGGTTGTAGATCCAGCGATAATAATATAAATATTTTTTAGCAATCTATGTATAGTAATGTTTTTTATTTCATTTTTTTTTAAGAAATATTATAATTATAAATAATTTAGATCAAAATAATTAATACTTATATATATATCATTTTATTAGAAAAAATAGTGGGCTTTTCAATAAAAAAAAAATTGACCCAAAAAAAAATCATTAATAAAAATTTAAATATATATATTAACAAAATGTTAATCAATTAGAAGAATTTCTTGAAAAAAAGGACAAGCTCATTACACCAAAAGTCACTATAGAGCCAACCTTCGCTTGACTGTATCTTTTGTAGAGATTTGTCTATAATATCCTCAGTAACATGCATTGTTATCACTTTTACTTTTGTTTCTATCTTAATGTTGAACAATTTCTTGCAAAAAAAGGACAAGCTCATTACACCAAAAGTCACTATAGAGCCAACCTTCGCTTGACTGTATCTTTTGTAGAGATCTGTGTATAATATCCTCAGTAACGTGCATTGTTATCACTTTTACTTTTGTTTCTATCTTAATGTTTTCTAGATTCTCTAATAACATTGAACAACCAAACACTCTTATTTTTTGGAGTGATTTGAGATACAAATAATTTTCTGGCAGTAACTTTAATGCTTCACATCTCACAATAGTGAAGATTTTAAGTAAAGGCATTACATCCTCCTTTGCCATTATGGTTGGTAACTCCTCTAATTCATGTAACTCGCTCAATGAAAATATCTCCAACGAAGGAAATGCCCCCTTCTCACCAAACTCTGTGGGAAGCTTCTTTAATTTAGAACAACCATAAACGTGCAATTCCCTCAAACTCTTCATTTTATGCAAACTTGGAAGCTCTTCTAACTTGACACACCACCCTAAATGAAGTTTAGTCAAATTTTGAAATTCACAAAACCAACCAGGTAGACTCATCATGACGTCATCTTCCAAGGCGAGTGTCTCCATTTGAAGCATACTCCCCTGTGTCCCCTCCCTGATTGTTTCTGCCCTGTTGCATAAACTTAGCGTTTTCAGTTGCCTCAGAGACGCCAAATCATTTAAGGAAGCAGCTTTCTTTTTGCCATGTTTTGTCCACACTTTCTCGCATCCCCTCGTGTTCAAGCACTGCAAAGAGGTAAGGCGTGAGATACTACGAGGAAGGCATTGCAAATCGTGACATCCATAAAGCTCCAGACGCCGCAGGGATGTTAGCTTATGAATGCCAAACGGTAATTCTGTGATCTTGGAGAAAGACAGATCCAGGACTTGGAGACTCGCAAGATTTGTAAAAGCTGCAGGTAACCTTTTGATGGGCATCCGTCGTAAGTCCAACAATACTAGCTGTTTCAAACTCCCCAAACTCTTTGGCAATGACTCCATAGGGTTGCTACTCAAATTCAGAACTCTTAGAGAGGGCATATTCCCAATTGCCTTTCTTGGAATTTTTGTAAAATTGTTGTGAGCAATCAACAGTGAGAATATCTCTGGAGTTGTGAATGAGTTGGGAAGCGAACTCAATTTGTTGTGATTCAAGAAAAGCCTGGTGCATCCTGAATACTCATTTTCAACCAACTGATCTGTCAAGCCATTACCTGCGCGGCAGTACAACTTTTCTTCCTGCTCACCAATTTGTATGGCCAAACCACGGAGGATGTCGTGCATCCTGCAAAGGACCACGCGGCCATCGACGTCTGTGACAAGAGGCTCGATCAAACAACGATCAGCTAAAATGTTGGCATAAATTTTTCCCATCTCATACGGGTCGCGGCCACTCTGATTCCTTTCAAGAAGACCTTCTCCTAACCACAAAGGAATCAACCGGTAGTCCACACTAATAATTGCATCTTCCCTGAAGGCAGCTAAGTAGAGAAAGCACAATTGGAGATTGACATCAGTGTTGCCTAGTGCGTCGTAGCTCCACCTTAAGCGATCATTGAGAGCTTGAAGGTCTTGGATGTTGGCGTTTGGCAGCCTTAGGACTGCCAACTCCCACTCTTGTGGATCAGAAATCCCTGCCATTGTCCTCCCTATCACTTTGATTGCAAGGGGGAGTCCTCCACACTTGTCACACACAGCCTTTGCCCTTCTCTCGTCCATGTTTGCTGGTAGAAATCCATTATGATGTGGAAAAGCGTGATGAGCAAACAACTCCCAGCTCTCTTCTTCACTCAAATCCCCCATTGTTAATGCAGACGCATCTGCAACTCCCATTTCCCTCAATGCTCTGCGATTCCTTGAACTTACAATAATTTTGGAGTTTAAGTGTTGGGAGAGGCTGCTGAGACCCAACTCCTCTTGCAATTTCCCGCCCTCACCCCACACATCATCCAAGAAGAGGGCAAACCTGTTCTCTTGCAATCTTTCACTCAACCATCTTTTTACATCCTCTTCGTTCATATTTTGATCATAATCTGCCTTTCTTTGCACGACTATTTGTTTACAGAGCTCATTTCTAAGACTTGAAAAAGAAGGAGTGAGTGAAACAGTGAGCCAAAGCAAGAGGTCATCACGAAAGAGATACCTCACCTTTTGGCCGTTGAAAAGCCTCCTGAGAAGCAGCGTTTTTCCAGATCCACCTTTGCCAACAACGCCAGTGCGGAAGACAGTCTTCACCTCTGCATCGATCAGGAAATTCTCCAGTGTTGCAAAGGCTTGGTCTTGTCCAACTATAACGGCTTCCTCGATGAAGAAGGTCCCCGTTGGAGCTTGAGAGGTGGATGCAGAACCACTGGTTGAAGCCTGGGCGCTTTCTCTCCGCATCTCTAGGTACATCTCTGTCTGCTGCTCTAGTTGGATTAAGGGAACCACTTTCAGATGCTCTTGGATCTCTGAAATCAAGCTACTGATATCTCTGCTCATCTGGTAACGAGCAAAAACATTGAAACTTGGTATTGTGCACTTTTGCACCAGTGGCATTGCTTGTCGGAGAAGCCCGTGCAGCTTTTTAACCCATTGTGAAACATTGTTATCGCCAGTACTGGTGGAAGTTCCTCTGTTTCTATTCAATTCCAGACGATATTGATGGACACTTGTTGCAATAGGCTCTATGCGCCTTACCAGAACTCCCAAAGCGTTCAATTCTTTCTGGCAGCTGAACGCAATGCCAGCGTGGTGAAGAATCTGGCTGATGGCTATGTCGATGCCCTTGCCAACAAATCCAGAGAGGAATCCAACATCGGCCATGATATGATTTGCTCAGAACAGCAATATACACAACACAATCCTTTTTAAACTCAACAGAAACAGTAAAAGCGAAAATATATTTGAAATGTTCACAATATATTTGCCCTTCGCTTCACTGGATTCCTGAAGCAATACTAACAGCACATACAAAAGCCTCAATCCTGTGAGGAAGCAACCAGAAAATGGTATACAATATTCCTATCTGCTGTATTACAAACAAACTACCCTTGCAGATTATTTATACTGCTGCTTCATAAAAGCTGCACGCTATTTTCTAACATTTTCTATCAAGGTTGGAATAACTTTCTTGGGAGGTCAAGATTAAAACAAATGTCACATGGAATAAATAGAGAAACTAAATCATTCAATTAACTTTCTGTCATGTTGGAATACATAGAGAAACTAAATCATTCAATTAACTTTTGTCATGTCATCTTGCAATACGTAGAGAAACTAAATCATTCACTCAACTTTCTGTCACGTCATCTTGGAATAAATGGAGAAACTAAATCATTCAATCTTCCGGATTCTCATGTAAAGGTGAGAAGATAAGCATAACCTTTTTTTAACAAAGATAAAGAGAATGGTATTTATTGAGTTGTATAGGGATGAGTGTAAGCTTTTGTATTTATAGAGAAGTAAGAAGCATGCTAGAGGTAGAGTAAAGCATAAGCATATATAGTTAAAGATATTTTGTTATTTATTTTTTTAATTCGGAAAAATATATATATATAATATGTATCAATCAAAAATCTGTTGAAAATAAAAATAAAAATATATTAAAAATAATAATTTATAATTAAATATAATTATATATAAATAATAAATATAGTTACAGTAAATATTAATATAAAATAATATTAATATAAAATAAAACATATAAATTTTATATAATGAATTTGTTTATTATTTAGTATAAGTATAACCCATTTTCAAAATTATCTAGATTTGTTTTAGTTATTTCATAGCTATTTATTATTTTAATAGATGTATATCATTACAATATCATAATGAAATTGCTTCTCAATTGAAAGTCTTAATAGTGTATATTTTATAGAAAAACTCTATAAAGTTTGAGACTCCCTCGGTGGGAGCTTTTACATTTACTATAAAAGAAGGGGAATTCACAAAATTAATGACGGAAGAGAGAAACATTGTATGTTAAATATTTAATTGAGGAATTTCTTCAATTTGAGTTTGAAAGATGTTGTTGATTTTATTTTTTTTGCTCTTTAAAGTTATTTCTAAACTGTTTAATCAATAACTCCATTGTAATTGTCCAATGTATTGTAAGTTATTGGTATTGCATTTGGAGTTGAGTGTTAAAAATATAAATTTATATAAAATAAATAAGTATGAAATAAATATAAATAATTAATAATTTAAATTAATGATTATATTAAATAGTCATTAGTTGAATAAAAGACGTGTCTAAGACATGTTCGGGTCATGAAAAGACACTTGCCTATGGTATATAAGTAGTGTCTTCATTGTAACATTCAATCATCTTGTACATTTTTATATATATTAATAAAATATTATTTACAAAATACATTTGTGTATTTCACACTTAAAGTCAACAAATTACAATTTTGTTGCTTCAGTGGTATCAAAACTATATATCTCAACTATATACGTTGGTTCGATAACTATTATTTCGATCATTATAGTTTTGTTGCTTCATTGAGCCATGCCATCTTGAAGCTCAACTATTTTGGAGGAAGAAAAGAATGAAAAGTTCCTCCTCCCTGCAAAGGAAGAACATGTCATCCTCGTCAAAGTGAAAATTACACTCTTCAAAAATTCAATTCCCTCTGCAAGATATTGACAGTGCTGGACCTGCAAACATTCAAGGGGTCTCCCCAATATGAAGTCCCAACTAGACCTCACAGCATTTGGTGTAGGAGCCCCATCCAGAATATGGCCGGGTTGTCGATGCAGTGGGTTTGAATGATGTGCCTTGTTTGCAATAACACATAGGGTGGTGTACTTATGACTTTGGTGGGAACCACTGTGAAACTTTGTGGAGGGTCAAGTGCATTGCATGAAGGGTTCTAACAAAATGGAGGGAAAGAGAGTGAGCTGCTTAGAATCCTGTAATAATATGCAACTTGAAAGGGACACACAAGCATACATACATCACAAGCTAGTTTGCAAAATAGTTCACAAGTTAATTGTGACATAAATAATATAACATCACACATTCAACAAGATTCATACTAATGCAAATGAAATAGTTCATAAGCGTTAGTGTAAGTTAAATAACATACATTGCAAATACTACAAGACTAGTCCTACTATATTCACAACATATGCATGAAAATGTTCCGACTCTGAGCTTTTATTAAAGTGAAAGTTCCAATCATACATAAACCATTGACAAACCACTAGCCCCAATAGTGGAACATAAAGTCTACACCTACTCCTCCAAAGAAAGATACTCACTTTATGTTATGAAAAAGCCAAGGCTCTCAACAAACTTTCAAGCTCGTGATTCTAAGCCTAAGCCTAGCCAAAATCTTGGCTCCCAAAAGCCCTTTACATGAGTTATGAGGATATATTTATAACAAGAGGGGGTGACTCTTCACTTCCCCTTTGTGACTCTTGGACTTCCCTCATGACTCTTCAACTTCTTTACAAAATGACTCTTCAATTACATCATGACTCTTCACATTCCACAATTGACACTTGGAATTTCACTTACAAATTAATTGCAAAATAATATTATAGTACACTCATACCCACATAAGGAAAAATTAGGGAAAGCCAACTAGACAACCTAATAAGACAAAATAGTTAAGCTTGAGTTTGGGGGGACTCCAACTCAACAACTTCCACTCGATGTCTCTCGACCACGCAAAAATGCTAAGCTTGGTACTACGCGATGATATCCCCAAATTGTGCGATGGTGTCTGGGTACACTGTTTTGGAACCAGCCTGTGTTTCCTTCTGGAGCATGAACAACATTGTATTGACTTAGACAGGACCACCAATATACCTATGCATGTTCTGTCTATTCACCTCCAGATCTTCCTTGGTGGCAATATGTATAATCTACTCCAAGTATTCTTCTATCTTCTGTTGAACCTGGTTCCTGCCTTTGGCTTCAATGAGTGAGCCAACTGATGGGATCTTGTGCGGTCTCACCAAAAAATCCATGTCGTTGTACAGTTGTGCATAAGAGGCCTGCATGTTAGCAATCTATGAGGCGAGTTGTTTTTTTTTATGGATAAGCATCTGAAATCTTGCTTTCTCTAGCTCTGCTTGCTACTTTGTTTTCTTTCCCAAATCAAGCAGTGCCCCTTTGTATCGTATTGACCATTCATGCACGACATCTATGACTGTTTGTACAGACTTATGAGTCTTAACAAAATCTTTACACTTTTACTACAAGCCATGCAAGTGGAAAATTTTCTTATGCATGGTAACAAGCTCCTCATAAATATTTCGCATGGTCTCTCCCAAATTCAATACTTCGTCAAGTATCGTTGCCTTCAGTTCTTCCAGATAAACTTGTGTGGTAACTTTGGTCTTGATCTTTGCGCAGAGCTGTTCAACTTATTGCCTAGCAGCCTACAAGTTCTTTGCCATTTGTTTATTCTTAGTTGTCAAATACTTAGTGTTTGACTTTACTGCTCCAACGAAGGCCAAGTTGGTTGCAGCAATGGCATTGGGATTCCTCCTGGTGTCCACCACATTCACCCTTTCCCTAAGAAATGCAGGAGGTGCGAGGTCGTTCGAAAAATGTTTTCTTTGTGCTTATACATTCTTCTTTTGAAGTTCATCATATGATAGATTATATGTTTCTATAACCGAATGATCCGGTGGATAAGTTTAATGCTCAAAATTCAAAGTGCTCGGATTGACTCGAAACCTGAACAACTGGATAGATCTCAGTGATCTAAATCCAATGCAATTCGTTTCACTCAAAATCAATATCTTATGTTCCCAATATCATGTTCTCATCGAATTTCTAATCAAATAAACTTTAAAAAGTTGAGTTCCAGTTACCCCTAGTCAATAGTCTGTACACTGACTGGGAAATGATCGTACAAGGTGACTGGACCTCCTATCTATGAAAATTTGGAAGACCCAAATTTCTAATGCAACAACTGATTACGTTTCTTCTATTTGTTGAATTATTGAACAAATTATTTACTACATCCTACATCAAATACAAAAACTAATACACTACAACCTTCACCAATTAAATTTGAAACAAGAAACTGAGCAAGAAATAAATACAACACATGACACCATTGTTTTTGGACAAATGCCCCTAGAAAAACACAATGCGGGAAAACTGGTGCAGCAGCTGAGGTTTTGTGTTATTAAGTAGTAGTTTTTAGAATATAATCGTTGGATGCCTTGCTAGCTATCCAATACAGATAATCTAATTGGAAAAATATTAGTGAGAAACACTGTACACTATCACTAGTGATCCGACACTGATCCGGGCCCTGGATGGCTGGTTCCACGCTGGCTCTCCAGAGCTACTGCGTCAGCCTATGCATTTCTGCGTTAACCTCTCTAGGGATCTGTATCACCTCTTCCCGGATCTCTTGATGTTTGGAGCTTCATTCTGCTGGCTCTCCAGACTCACAACCCTACTTCTGGCTCTAGAACTCAACTTCCCAGTTGAGTTTTGGACTCTCTCTGAAGCTTTGTGATGCCTCTGCATGGCCTTACGCTAGCCAACGTGGCCTCTACACTTCCTATTTTGGATCTCTCTCTACCTCCTCTGCGATGTATTCCTGGATCAGGAAACTCTCCAACTGGAACTATCCCTTCCCCTCTCTGCAATAAATCACTTCGATCTTCTCAGAAACTACTGCGATGCCCTCTTTGAGAAATTTGATCTCTTAATCTCTCTTCGATGTGTTTTCCAAATTCCCATCAAAGTCCTTCTTATAATCCTCAAGTTGAGTAATCAACGACCCAGATTAGGTTCTAATCAATGGCTCAAATCATTTGGACTCGATCTCTGTCTTCTTCTAGAAGTTTCACTCTCAGTTTGATTAATACCCCTTAATTATTTTAATTTCCTAAGTTTAGACTTAGGCACCCATTAAAAATAATTAATTATTTTAATAAAATTGTCTTTGGGTAGAATTTCCCAAAATGATTTATAAGTATTGTGGAATACATGTGTCCTAGCCTCCCTGCAAAATTTGAGGCTAAGAGCACATTTGATGATACCAAAAATCAACACTCCCTCTTAGCGAGGAATGTGCTCTAGTAATGCAACCTGCTGGAGCTTCACCCTTCTCTGTAACATCTCCCTTTATGTGCTGATGTCTAACATCACTTCCCACCAATTACTGTGCAAATGCTACATTTGTACTGCTACTAACCCTGCCACTTCCAACATTGCATCTGTATTGCGACCCTTGTAAATGATGCATTTGTGTTGTTGTTGACCCTGCCACTGCCAATGCTGCATCTACACTACAACCTTCTCCAACTGTTGTTGATACTGCACCAACAATGGAAAAGCACCCAAAATTACTGAACAGGTGTTCAGTATGATGCATTTGTTGCTAGAGTTCTTACTGCTACTAGTCTTTGTGTTGTTACTGAAGCCACTATGATGGTGATGACTCTGCTTTGTGGCAATTGCACTACTGCCAACTCTAGCTCTGTGCTGCTAAGATTCTGGCAGTCATAGCCACTGCAACTATCAGTCCGACACTCCTCTGCATCAACTGAACGGGTCCATCCTACTACTTTTGATAGGGCTCATGTAGCAAGGTATTGATCCAAGAGGTAGACTCCTCAAGGATCCTGCCCATCTGCAGTTCTTCTGAACTACAGTACTAGATCACACCACCTCTCCCCTGGAGGTATCTGGCCAATCATGGCAAACTCCTCCTCCTCAATCTTTGCAGCTACAAAATGTGGATCATGTTTCACATCCTTGTCCTTCTTCTTGATAGGACATTGTGTAGTGTAATGACCAAGTTCACCACACCGAAAAAAATTTGATCTTAAAGACATCGTTTTTCTTTCTCTACTACTCTTGTTGCCCCTTTGATGCAAGGGCTGTATTTTCTTCCTCCTCCTTGGGCTTCGTCCCATTTTTGTTGCTTCCATCAAATTTTCACTTGAATAAGTCTCTCCTCATCTCTTCCTACTGAAGAGTGGCGCACATTCCTTCCCAATCTAGCAATCTCTTTCGGCCGAGGATTCTCTAGAAAAATAATTTCCATTCTTTTGAAACAAAATTCAAGGCCAGCCTTACCATCTTGGTAGGCTGAGGTGTTGACCCCACAGCTGCCAACGAGTCTCGGATTTCCTGAAGCTTCATTAGGAACGGATGGATGTGTTCCCCCTTCTGCGTCTACGTGGATCTCATCTTCTGCTCCAAGTACATCTTCCACTGCTCGAAAGATCCTTCGTATAGCATGGCCAATGCTTCCCACATCTATAGGGTCGTATCCTTGCCAGCAATGTGACACACCACATGATCGCTCACTCCATGAAGGATCAATCGTTTGGCTTTCACCATTTCAACATTGTACTTCTTGAGCGGATTTGGATCTGCAAGTAAGACTAACACACTGTCGACATAGGTTTTGAGATCATGCTCATCCAGAAGGCATGAGATCCTTGCCTTCCAGATCACATAGTTGGATGCACCTTCCAACCGATCATGATCCCGTAACCCACTAGCTTCCATCTTTGCCAATGAAATTTCAAACTTCCTCCTCTCTCCTCTGCGCAACACTAGGTTAGCCTATAGACTCCTTGCTGGAGTTACTAGATCTTCTCCTCTCTGTTGCTACTCAGCAATAGAAAAATCAAGTTCCCTGGCTAGGAGTTACTTTGAAGAATAAATTCCCTTAACATTGTCTCCTTCTTCCTTCTGATGCTTTTCTGCCCCAACAACCACTACAAAAAATTGTGTCTCACTAGAAAAATTCTCTGCGCTGGTGCTTCTGCATTGCTCCCTCTCACACTAGAAAACTTCGATCTGGAAATCGTTCTCTCTGTTGACTCACTAAAAGAGATATTTTCACATGAAAATTTTTCCCTTTTGGTTTGGACTGCACATCCCTCTAGGGATTCGATTTGCTGCCTACGCAACACTTGAACCCTCCTTCTCTTTAGTGTTGGGCTCTTCTGGCTCTGCACTCTTGCTTCACTTGTAGCTCTACTACCATGTGAAAATTTGGAAGACCCAAATTTCTATTGCAACAATTGATTAAGTTTCTTCTATTTGTTAAATTACTTAACACATTATTTACTGCATCCCACAACAAATACTGAAACTAATACATTGTAGCCTTCACCAATTAAATTAAATAGGGAAACAAGAAATTGAGGAATAAAGAAATACAACACATGACACCGTTCTTTTTGGACAAATGTCCTAAGAAAAACCCAATGCAGGAAAACCAGTGCAACAACTGAGGGTTTGTATTATTAAGCAGTAGTTTCTTGAATACAATATTTAGATGCCTTACTAGCTATCTAATACAGAGAATATGACTAGTAGAAGATTAGTTAAAAATACCTCACACTATCACTAGTGATTCGACACTAATCCAGGCCCTGGATGGCTTGCCCCATGCTAGTTATGCGCAACTACTGCGTCAGCCTACGCAGTTCTGCGTCAACCTCTCCAGGGATTTGTGTTACCTCTTCTTGGATCTCCTAGACTTTGGAGCTTTGTTCCTCTGACCCTCCAGTCTCACACACTAGCTTCTAGCTCTGGAACTCGACTTCCCAGCTGAATTTTGGACTCCCTCTGAAGCTCTGTGTTGCCTCTGCGTGGCTCTATGCTTCCCGACTTGGCCTTTATGTTTCCTCTTCTGGATCTCTCTCTGCCTCCTCTGCGATGTATTCCCGGATTAGGAAACTCTCCAACTGGAACTATCCCTGCCCCTCTTTGCAGGAAATCACTTCGATCTTCTCTCTAACAACTATTGCACTGCCCTCTCTAAGAAATTTGATCTCTTGATCTCTCTTCGATGTGTTTCCCAAATTCCCATCAAAGTCCTTCTTATAATCCTCCAGTTGAGTAATCAACGACCCATATTAGATTCTAATCAATGGCTTAGATCATTTGGACTCGATCTCCATATTATTCTATAAGTTTCACCTTGAGTTTGATTAATACCCCTTAATTATTTTAATTTCCTAAGTTTAGACTTAAGCACCCATTAAAAATGATTAATTATTTTAATAAAACTATCTCTGGGTGGAATTTCCCAAAATGATTTATGGGTATTATGGAATACATGTGTCCTAGCCTCCCTGAAAATTTTGAGGCTAAGAGCACATCCGACGCTACCAAAAATCAACACTAACGGCCAATGGTATGGTGACAACTGTCACATTTTGATTCATTGGTGTATGGTGTAATCTCATTGGTTGAATGGTTGTCGAATGAGGGAGAGCCATGTGGGCCAATCGGTGGTAGCCACGTGGCCTCCTCTTACTTGGAAAAATTATGGTTTGAGGCTGAACTTCCTCCGCAAGGTTCAAACGCAAGACCTACCACCTGCTAGTCAAGCCCTCCACTGGCTTGCCTACGATGTTACTTGTTAAAGTATGGGCATTAAATCATATTTAAAGTTTCCAAAATGCGCCATTAGGGGAGGGGGTTGAGCTAAGCCCTAGAACCTCACCACCCCGGTGACCATGAGAGCGCAGGCAGAGGGGCCAATGGGCTAGGCCTTAGCATAGCCCATGGCCACAACCTGTGACCCAAACCATACACTAAAGCCAGCGCAAAAGACTGGAGGCGGAAGTTAAAGGGGCCAACCCCAAGGTCATATGGCAAACCATAGGACTAGGAGTGTGGGCGCAGGGGGGGGCAGCCCCTAGGGGACCAAACCCAGGTCACAAGGTGCCCATGCGACCAAATTGTAGCAGAAAAGGGGCTCGGAGTTAGGCCCAAGAATCTCGGCCCCCTATGCGGTCATATGCATGCCACATGACCATGATTTTCAGAACTGGGGCTTAATGGGCGGATTAACCATCCTACAATTTCGGTCATCAGGCAGGAGTGTAGGCCAGATTTGCGCGCCAGTTCTGGGTTTGGGGCATTCAAGATAGGTTTAGGGCGAATTGGAGGATAACTAGTTGTAGAATTTGGGAAAAACTTGAAACAATCATAACTTACTCAATTTTTGGCCAAATGAGGTGCAAAAAGAACCAAAATGGGGGTTTTTGATAGTGATGGATCCATCGGAGACATAATTTTTGAGCTTTGAGCTATGTATAGGCATGTAAACATAATTTTTTTTATCATTTTAAAGAAAGAGGCCCTGCATTGGATGTTGGACCAGGAGATGTAGCCCAGGAGAGGGGTGAACTCCTTTATCATGCTTTGTGTTGTGTTTCATATATTATTATTTTGTCTCTGTTTGCTATAAATTGTGGTTACAATTTACTTGTTTATGTGTTTAGTAAACTGATCCTCTACCCAAAACACATAAATTTAAATTGCAAACTGTTAAAAAAAATTTCAAGTTTACACATTCAGATCACTGGATCATCATCAAGAGGAATAATCTCTTCTTCCCCACTTAGAACTAGCTTTGCTATTAGACGAGGGAGAGACTAAAAGGTGACATGTTGTGTGCTCGGCATTAGGTTGAAATCTTTATTTTGTGGCTCCAGTTCCGCCTCCATGTCTTCAATCTCAATCAACTCTTCAATCTGCTGAGCAAGCTCCTTGTCTTGCATTTGTCCGTTTTCCTCCTTTGGTTGTCGGTTATGCTCTTGCTCCTTGGCTTGTCTTCGTGTTGTTTCTTCTACTATTACATTTCATCTTTCTTCCTCTTCTTTCTTCAACCTTTATTCTTCTTCCAACCTCCTCTACTCTGCTTCCTACATCCTTAGTTTCCTCTTCTTATCTAGTTCTATGGAGGCTCTCATAATAGCTAGATATGATTTCATTTTGTGACTTCACTCTCCCCTTGGGTGATGCACAAACTTCCTCTTTCCATTCTCACACATTGGGTTTCACACTTCTGCTGGCACTACTTCTGGAGTAGCTTCCTTCTGCAGAGTAATCTGCAATGTACCTGCAAATATGACTGGCTCGTGGGACTTGGAGGCATTATAACAATTCTTCCATTCTTTCTCCTCAACCCTGCAAAAAGTAAGAGATTCAAACCAAACTCTACGGGCATAGCATGCGGTCTAGCCCTCCTTCGAGCACCAGAAATGTTGACGGTACTGGACCCACCTATATTCAGGGGATCTCCCTGGTATGAATTCCCAACTAGACCTCACACCTTTTGGTGTAGGAGTCCCATTTAGAGGCTCGGTTTCCATATACTTAGAGATATGCCTTGGCTCTAGCTGTCAGCACATGAGAGCATTGTGCTGGTATCTTCAAACAACAACGTAAGTGTGCATGGTGAGTGTGTAATATAACTTGTGTCTTGGTTATCTTACTGCAAAGGGAGAGAGGAAAGTGAGCCTCTAAGTGAGATGTAATAGTACCACCCAGGAAGAGACACACACGAACCAGAAAGGTCTATCCAACATCCAGTAGAATAGTCCACAACGGATGTGGCAGTCATTAAAATCGAGGTGAAGGGGACAACACGTACACCACCCAACAGAGTAGTCCACATGGATGTGATGATTGTTAGAACCAAAGTAAGGAGGACAACATGTACACCCCACAACGGAGTAGTCCACACGGATGTAATGGTTGTTGTAACCAAAAAATAAAGATGGTCTATCGAGTATCTCGCGGAGTAGTCCACAAGGATGTGATAATGGTCATAACTAATACACATGGATGGTATGTCTAGTATCCCCAGAGTAGTCCATAGGGATGAGACAACAGTGATAACCAATATAGCACGTTCCCAACAATGTAAGTACTAAAACAACCGAAGTAGTTCAACTATCTTGGTACAAGTGAAACAAACATGCATTACAAATTTTGAAATAATAGTCTTGCAAACATCTACAAAACATGCATGAAAACATGATGGCCTTAACAAGCTTCTAGATTAAGAAAAACTCCCACAACATATTTGTACACCATACATCACTAGTTCCACTCCTCGCTCCTCAAAGAATTGACTATCTACTCTCAAGGCTATGTGGGAGGAGCCAAGGTGAAAAGTCCTTGCTCATACAATGGGAGGGGTATATATAGCCAAGGGTGATGCTTGACCCTTGTGACTCTTGGACTACCCTCATGACCGTTCAACTTCCTATGACTTTTCAACTGGCATGACTCTTGATCTTCATGTGTGTATCCATTGGACGTCCACTTTACATTACATTTGGTTACAACAGATATGGCCCATATAGCGATGTGGCCATGACAACTCATGACATAACTTGACATGACATTGTTGACATGTACTGGCTGGTTGTGGTGTCCATGTCAAGTTGTCATGCTGCTAAGTGATGGATGTACTCTCAGGTGTGCTTTTTCTTCTCCTTCGCATGGCTTGATGTTGTGGGGTCTTCAATGATCTTGGCCTTGCAAGACGGTTGTACGCATGTGTTCCCTTCGCTTGCTCTTGGATGTGCTTCCCTTATTCGTCCAGCTGCAAGTAAGTATTCTAGCATGTGCACTCCTTCATCATCTTGTTTGTCATCTCACCATGATCCATCAGTGTGCTTGTTCCCGCAATTCACTCATGACAGGATGACATCAAATCCAAAATATATTAGTCTAAGATACGTGCATTTTTTTCATGTTTCGGGCTCAGGACAGATGACAAGCTAGGAAGAGGGCCCAACAACTATGCAATGCGTATTTCTAGGTGATAGGGAGGTGGAATGGTTGCTGAGAGTGCGTAGAGTGTAGCTCAGGCTTGATTGGGAACTCCGGGGCACTGTCTTCACTATCGGGGAAAATTACGCAGAGGCCACTAGGAGGCAGGATTGCGTAGTTGAGGACATCATTGGAAACTTTCAAGGTGGGACCCTGAGGGACACCTCTATGTAGTTTCCAGAGGAAACACAACGTCGGACAACAGAGGGACCAAAGGACAGTTCTGCGCAGTTTTTGAGAGTAGTGAGTCCCGACAGAGGGAGGTCACTGGGAGGACACCTCTACGCAGTTTCTGGGAGCAGTGCAGGCTCAAGTCTCTGCGAGATGTGGGGTTCCAACAAGCGGGAGGGAGGCTTGATAACTGATCTTGCAAAGTGATCAGTTTAGGTCGGAATTTGAGGCCATTTTTGTACAGTTCTGGGCAAGAAGACAGGTTGCTCAACTCTGCGATTGCGCAGTGAAACTAACCCAGAGGACAACCTCCAGCATTGCGTAGTTCCATAAAGTAGAGAAACACCACTGAGGGTTGAGATTTTGCAGTGAAGCTCAGTCGGGGTATAGAAAAATCTGTAGATTCACAAGATCATGTAATCTACTAAAACAAGAGACAAGAATCTACTTCTACTCTTTACAACGGAAGCCCATAAACATCGAGCAAACAATAATAATTAGAGGAAGAGAATCAAAGTCACATAATACAATAAATATCCAGGGAAAGCCACGGCTCAAAACCCCAATTTCTGTTTTGTATTAATTTGGAAAATCAAGATGAAATTACAATGCTTGTTCTCTCTAGAACAGTCCCAGCACTCAGCAAAATTCAATCTCCAACTCATTAGCAAGCTCAAGGCCAAACCTTAGCCAATTCACAAGCTCTCCAAGTCTCTATTCCAATGTATAATACCTATGAAGGATAGCTTGTATTTAAATGGAAATAAACCCTCTAAAAATAATGCAATCCCTCAAGGATCAATTCCTGATTGCATGCACTATTAGTGAAACTCAGAAAAATCTAAAACAAATAGTACAATGTCCCTGCACTCTAGTCTCAACTGGGTCTTTCTTAGAATCAACATGCATGAGTTTCTGATGGTGGAATCTTCAGTTAACTAGAGTAGCACTAATTAGGTCACTAGTGCCCCAACTGACTGTTTGCTCACTATTAGTTCCTGAAACTGATTGTAACTAATTTAACTGGACTTAACTAAATAAAATGAGTTAACTAATTACAACTCATTCATAACTCATCCTGAACTCCTATAGGTTAGGGAGAACATATACATGTCTTCTAAAAGACTTCCAATTCGAATGTCCTAAATTAATTAAGTTAATTAAACTTAATTAATTATTTTCAAATTGCTATGAGAAAATAATTCTATTTTAATTTAAAGTTTAATTCAAGGACAAATTAAACTGGAATTTCTTGTGGCCATTTCTCAACACTCCCTCTCAACAAGAAAGGGATTATCCACTACCTTGATCCTGTCTCTATGAAACTCGAATTTACATCTTGGCAATGCCTTTGTCAAGATGTCAGCATCTTGCTCCTCCGTGGGAATGTAATCTAACAAACATGATCTGGCTCAATACACAATATTTGAGATGATGATATTGGATATCTATATGCTTGGACCGACCATGAAAAAATGGATTTTCAAAGAGTTTGATACAACTTTGATTATCACAATAAATCACTTTCAGATCCATCTGTTGACCAAACAAACCAACTAGGAACTTCCTCATCTAGATAGCCTCACATGTTGTTGGACTTGCAGCCATGTACTCTGCCTCTGTCGAACTGAGTGCAACTGATCTCTGTTTCTTGATGTACCAAGAAACTACAGCTCACCCAATACTAAATATCCCTCCTGATGTGATCTTCCTGTCAGATGGACTCCCTGCTCAATTTGCATTAGTGAAGCCTTGAAGCTTCACTCCCTCTGTTTGCCTGTACCACAACCCAAACTGAGTAATGCTTCTGAGGTATCTCAATACATGCTTTTACACCTTCCAATATAGCTTGGTAGGCCTAACCATCGCTTAACTAAGCTGGTTACCTACATAACATATATCTGGTCGTGTGTTCACCAAATACATGAGTGAACCCACAAGCTGCCTTAAACAATAGCTTCCACTACTTCTCCTGAAGTAGCATCCTTCTTCCTCCAGTTACCAGCTAGGGGAATCTCCATGAGTTTACTACTCTCCATGTGGAATCTCTTGAGTATCTCATTGGCATACTTTCCTTGAGAAACAAACAACTCCCCATCTCCTTGCCATACCTCCATGCCAAGAAAGTAATGCATGAGCCCCATGTCCTTCATCTCAAACTCTATTGCAAGGTCCTCCTTGCAAGATTTGATGAGATTTTCATCACCTATCAGTATGAGATCATCTACAAAAAGTACAATGATCAAAATATTACCTTCCACCACTATGTGATACAGGTTCACATCTTCTTCACTCTTCATGAAGCCCGACCCAGTGAAGTTGTTATCTATCCTGGTGTACCAAGCACAGGGTGCTTGCTTCAACCCATACAACGCTCTCTTGGGTTAGCACACATGTGATTCACGGTCCAAGGTTTCAAAACCTTCGGGCTACTCTATGTACACCTCTTCCTCAATCATTCCATTGAGGAAGATAGTCTTAACATCCATCTGATGGATACTCCAACCCATCTGTGCAGATAGTGCCAAAATAGATTTGATAGATGAGTACCTTGCAACAAGAGCAAAGATCTCATCATAGTCAATCCCCTCTACCTGTGAAAATCCACAGGCCACAAATATAGGTTTATGCTTCTCAACACTACCATTTGCAGCTTGATTTACCTTGTAAAGCCAATGGGAGCTCAAAACTGACTTTTCCTCCGGTCTTGGGACCACATCCCAAACACTGTTTCAAACTATTGTGTCATGCTTCTCCACCATCGCATCAACCCAAACTGGCTGCTGCATTGCTTCCTAAAAGAAGATGGCTTTGTCACAACACATGCACCCATAACTGCCATGTATCTAGTGTACCTCTCTGGTGACCTTCTTTGTCTGTGTTGAGAAGAGGGTGCTCCCACATTCTCTTGTGCATCATCCAACAATCTGTCAGCCTCTCTAGTGCACTTTCTTCCCTCTCTGGAAGAATCTGCCTAAGTGGATGTCTCCACTCTTGGAGCCTCTACATGTGGATGCTCCACATCAGTCTGAGGCTCTGTAATCTTAGGAACTGAAAGTTCTTCCTCCGCATGTAGCTCAAGCTTCCTCTCAAGGGATACTCACATGGCCTTCTCATCCCTGCCAACCACTGGCATCTGACTGGTCTGCATGTACACCCTATAGTTGTGGGGAGTATCAATGAACCCCACAAAAATCCCCAAATCTGTTGTTGGCTCAAGCTTCTTCCGTGCATCTTTGGTCACATGGTAATAAAACGATGACCCAAAAATCCTGAAGTGACCAACATATGTCCTCTTACCGACATAAGCTTCCTCTGGTGTTTTACTCTCAAGTATCTGATGTGGACTACGGTTCTGAACATAAATCGTTGTGTTGCATGCCTCAACCTACAAGTGTAGTAGTAGGCCCTAATCATGCAACATCACCCTTGCTGCCCCTACAATGCTCATGTTCTTCCTCATAGAAATCCCATTCTGTTGAGGGTTATGACATGTCGTTAACTCTCGTTTAATCCCTTCCACCACACAAAAGTTCTTAAACTCATTGGAGACATATTCTCCACTGTTATCAGTCCGTAGAGCTTTAACCTTCTTTCCTGACTCTTTCTTGACCAATGCTTTGAATTCACAAAACTTTGTGAATGTCTAATCCTTTCTCTGCATGAAAAATATCCAAAATTTATGAGAATAGTCATCTAAAAATATAACATATACCTTTGTTTGGCGGTGGATACTGTCAAGAATGGTCCACACACATCTGAATGGACTCTCTCCAGAATAGACTCTGCTCAATTGTCTCTATCTCCAAAGGAAGACTTGGTGTATTTTCCCAAAGTACAACCCTTGCATGTATCAACTTGCTCAAGTGTACCTTTGGGAAGACCAGTAGAGATTTGCTGCAATATCTTCAAAGCCCCATGGTGCAAGTGGCCCAATCGCCTATGCCACAACTTGCCAATGTCTCAACTCAAGATCTTTTCTGCTTTTGAACTCAAAGCAACACAATCCTCTACCTATATCTTATAGAGATTCTAAACTCGAATCCCTATCTTCTTTACTTGACCCATGGCTATGTGTCGAAGGAACGCCTCTCCTTTCGAAAAAATTATATCAAAACCTCTATCCTCAAGCATCGCAACAGATACCAAGTTCTTCATCAGTCCGGGTACATGCATAACATTCTTCAAGGTGAGTGAAGCCGCATGCTCCCTCTGAAAAGTGATAGTGCCCACACTAGTAACACTATAGTTACCGTCATCAGCCATCTTGATATGCATCTTGAGATATTTCTCCTCTAGTTTGCTGAATAACTTTTTGTCGTCAGTCATGTGGAAAGAAGCTCCACTGTCTAAGTACCAGACACTTTCCATCATTTAAGACACCATGCATGCAATGAAAGAAAATTCCAATTTGAATTTGGAGGCCAAAGCCTCACCTGCCACGCCTCCTGAGGACTTCTCCTTGGACTTCTTCAATGGGCAATTTGTAGAAAAGTGACCCATCCTGTGACAATGAAAGATTTTAACTTTCGCCATGTCCTTCTTCTCACCTCCATGATAAGAATCTGATTTGGAACGAGAAATTTACCTTTCCCCTTTCTTGCCTTAATCACTAAGGCACAGTCCTCTTCATCATCAGTCTTTGATGAAGAGCCATCCCTCGTGTTCCTCTTGATCTCATCTTGCATCAAATCCGACCATAGTCGTTCCCAATCTGGCAGCTTCTCCCAACCATTAACAGAGTCCTAATAACTATGCCAACTCTTTGGGAGTTCAAGAAGAGAAAGGCTCACCATATCCTCCTCGAAAACTGTTATTCCAACACTTCCAAGTTCATCCTGACATTGAGTGAACTTGTTCAAGTACTTTGGAATCGTCTTGCCTTCCTCCATATTGATTTTACGAAGTTTATCCTTTAGTGCCAACTTCCTTTGATCACTGCTATTTTGATACAAGTCCGTCAATGTTTTCCACATAGCATGCGAAGTTTCCTTGCCATGGAGACTTGACACAATGTGGTCTCGAACTCCCTCAAGGATTATCCACCTTTCCTTTGCCACACACTTCTTCCATTTGACCAAGTTTTGTGCATCCGTAGCTGCTGGCTTGGGGACTTCTTAACCAATGAATTCCTTCAAGCCATTATCTTCTAGCACAACCTCCATCCTGTCCCTCTAGGCTATAAAATTCGAGCTGCCTTCCAAGGCATACTCAAGCCTCAACCCATGGAACGCCATCTTCCGATCTTGAAGTATGCATGAAAATTTGACTTTCACCTATAAGCCCGAACTGAAAACTTCGAAATCTCCTCTAGAGAGTTGATTTTAAATCAACGATATCTCCCTAATCCGAACTCTGATTCGACTGATTTTCTTTTTGAATTTGGGTATCTTTTCTAAAGGAATATGATCCATGTGGATATTGGTGGCCACCCGCTAATTCCACTTGGATCCCCACTAGTGCTTCTTTCAGTTTTTCAGTTTCCTTAATTATAGCACAATTTACTATTTTTAGCAGTTTTTTGGGTCCTAAAATTCCGGAGCCGTTTTGAGGCCCTAAACGACATTTTTTTGGGCAATCTACCGCCAGCAATTTTTTGTAAAAAATCGTCTTTTCCGTCGTAGTCCTCGGAGAGATCTTTCCAATGGGCTATCATGCACGTCAAATGGAGATATTATGACCAATTCGCGACCCCGGGAAATTGGCTGTTCAACTCACCCTAACGGGGCCCACAAACTCTTGGTGTTACATCTCCTCGGGTTAGGGTTTTGGTTGTTTAGGGTTTTCTCTTATTGTTCAATAATAAAAAGGCCCTTGAGCCTCATTGTAAGAGAGTTCAGAGGCATGTAACCGCCACATCTCTTCTCAGATATAAGCTACCATCGCCCTAGCTAGTTTATTTCCATTTTTGTTTGTAAGCATATTTCAGTATTTTACAGTAATGAAATGAAGTATTATTTCCGTTGCATAACTGTCTTTATGGTTATCTTTGTATTTTTTTGCATTCTTGTTTAAATCCAAATCAATGGTATCAGAGCAGTCTGCTTTTCTTCTCTATTTTTCTTTGCATGTCCCCAACGAGGTCAGGATATAAGGAGTTAGGGCTTGAACTGGTCGAACCTTTGCAAGACCAGCCCCGCAAATCCTGACGGCCTCCCATGGTGGATGAAAAGAAAGATGAGGGGGTAGGAGATCCTATCAAAATCTTGCTCGAAGAAACCCTCGAGCGACAAAGGAATGCGATGATGGACAACTTTGCCCAAATCCTTCAGCGGCTACCCACGGGCGACGCATCGGCTTCCAACAGCAACTCTGGAAATGCCACACCATTTAAGGTACAAGTTAATTTTCAAATCCCCATATTTGAGGGTCAGATAGACGTAGATGCCGTCAATAAATGGTTAAATGTGATAGAGGGTTATTTTTCTGTTCATGATTTTTCTAGACGGGAAAAGATTATTTTCGCTCTTCTCAAAGCAGCCCCCCACGTCAAGGATTGGTGGGAAGCCTACTGCGAGTAGAAGGATGAAAGTATAGGCTCACTATTTTCAGTTGCACCGACTTGTAATTCATTCCAGGATGCCATCAAGGAGCAGTACTACCCTATCGGAAGCTCTGAGGATCAATACATAAAGTGGACCACGCTACGGCAGGGAAGGGACCAAGACGTACCAGAGTTTACCAATATTTTCCATACCCTTCGCACAAAGTTGGGTATCAAGGATACGGAGCAGCATTTGGTACTCAAATATCGTGGCTGCCTACACAAGTACATCCAAGAAGAAATAGAATTCCTGAACATCTCCTCTCTCGGCACGGCATACCGATATGCCATCAAGGTCGAGCAAAAGTTTAAACAGAAGAAGCGAGACTTTGGGTCTGTGAATCTGAAACAAGGGAAAGGTGCCCCCAAATCATAGAACAAAGGACAAAGCCAAGGCGAGGTGGCCCAAGACAACCTGCCAAAGTTGCAAGAAAAGAACAGCGCCGCGAAGCCGAAAAAGGACACAGGAAAGTGGTGTGAGTTCCATAAGAGCTCCACTCACAACACAAGTGAATGTCGGGCCAAGCAGTCACTAGTGGCTGAGCTAAAGGTTTCAGAATCAGATGCATGTTCTGACTCTAAGTCAGAACCCGATAAGGGGAATGACAAAGGGAAGCAGATTATCGATGCGGAGCCCAACGCCATCGTTGCCACCACAAAGATCCAGAAGGAGGAACCTGAAGACCCAGAGGAGGAGGAGTGTCTCTTCCACTCCCAGATGTGGGTAAAGGGCTCCCCACTACAGTTCATTGTCGACAGCAAGAGCCAAAAGAACCTCATTTTGGCAGAGGTCGTGAAACGGCTGGGCTTACCGACCACAGCACATCCACAACCATACACCATCAGGTGGTTGCACCAAGGATGGGATCTTCGCGTGAGCCAACAGTGTCGCCTTCCATACAACATCAAGCCCTTCACGGATGAGGTATTGTGTGACATTGCTCCCCTTGACGTTTGTGATGTGTTATTAGGACAACCATACTTGTGGAAGCGACATGCTGTGTATGAGTCAAGGCCCTGTGCTGTTATTGTTACTTTGGGAAATAAGTTGTACAGGATACCAGAGATAGCACCGCCTATCACCATCTCTTTGGTTACTGCAAAACAATGTAGTAAGCTCATTTCCAAAACCGGGAAATTTGTTTTCCTAATGATACGCCCTCAAGAGAAGAAGAAGATGGTGGCCACGACCTCCAGACAGGGCCCCTCCGCACGAAAACTACAGATGGACAAGGTCGTGGAGGAGTATGAGGGGTTCCTTTGCACTGTCAGGTCAAGCACTCCATTGATCTGACCCCAGGTTCGCCGCTGCCCAATGGACCAATTTATCGGCGCTCTATTCTGGAGAACGATGAAGTCAAGAGGCAGATTCAGGAGCTGCTACAAAAAGGTCACATCCTTCCGAGTTCATCGCCCTGTGGGAGCCCGATCGTGCTGGTACAAAAGAAGGATGGGACTTGGAGACTCTGTATTTACTATCGGGCAATGAACAAGATCACTGTCCGTAATAGGTACCCAATCCCACGGATTGATGATCTCCTGGACCAACTAAAGAGGGCAAAATATTTCAGCAAGATCGATTTGAAGTCAAGATATCACCAGGTACCAATTGAACCCTCCGATGTGTGGAAGACTACCTTCAAAGCCAAGGAGGGCCTTTTCGAATGGTTGGTTATGCCTTTCGGATTGATGAATGCTCCTGTAACCTTCATGAGGCTAATGGATGATATCTTACGGCCATTCAGCAACTCATTTGTAGTGGTATACTTGGATGACATCTTGATCTTTAGCAAGAGTTGGGAAGAGAACCTCCACCACATCCGATAGGTTCTCCAAACATTGTGGCAACATAAGTTATGTGCCAATTTGGAGAAATGCACTTTTGGCATGACCCAGGTTCAGTATCTGGGATACATTATTGATGAACGGGGGGTGCATGCGGATCCATCCAAGATCCAAGTCATTCGGGATTGGCCATCTCAAACCACTCTGACAGAGCTTCGCAGCTTTCTAGGCCTTGCCAACTTCTACTGCAGGTTCGTGTTGGGATTTTCTCATATCACTTGGCCCTTGATTCAAGTCACCAAGGGAGGAGTGAAAGCAAAATTCTTTTGGTCTGAATCTCAACAGAAGGAATTCACAGAGCTGAAAGATCGCCTCTACACAACACTAGTTCTTGCATTACCAGACTTGCAACAACCATTTGAGGTCGAGACAAATGCCTCTGACTATGCTATTGGGGCATTCCTTACTCAACACGGGCATCTAGTGGCATATCACAGTGAGACACTTTCAGACATAGTCCGGAAGTATCCCACTTATG
>APFE031442713.1:41170-82078 GCA_000404065.3 Pinus taeda
AGCTACCATCGCCCTAGCTGGCTATTTCCATTTCTGTTTGTAAGCATATTTCAGTATTTTACAGTAATGAAATGAAGTATTATTTCCGCTGCATATCTGTCTTTATGGTTATCTTTGTATTTTATTGTGTTCCTGTTTAAATCCAGATCAGAATCCAAATATGGAATTTGTTTCTAAAAATTTTGTATAAAAATTCTCATAAATTCTTTGCAATCTCTTGGCCCAAAAAAAAACAATCTTGCTCCGATACCATGTAGAAAAACCTGTAGATTCACAAGCTCATGTAATCTACTAAAACAAGAGACAAGAATCTACTTCTACTCTTTACAGCGGAAGCCCATAAACATCGAGCAAACAATAATCAATAGAGGAAGAGAATCAAAGGGACATAACACAATAAATATCCGGGGAAAGCCACAACTCAAAACCCCACTATCTGTTTTGTATTAATCCGGAAAATCAAGATGAAATTACAATGCATGTTCTCTCTAGAACAATCCTAGAACTCAACAAATTCAATCTACAACTCATAAGAAAGCTCAAGGCCAAAGGTTAGCCAATTCACAATCTCTCTAAGTCTCTATTCCAATGTATAATTCCTATGAAAGATAGCTTGTATTTAAAGGGAAATAAAGCCTCTAAAAATAGTGCAATCCCTCAAGGACCAGTTCCTGATTACATGCACTATCATTGCAACTCAGAAAAATCTACAAAAAATAATACACTATCCCCGCACTCTAATATCAACCGGGTCTTTCTCATAATCAACATGCATGAGTTTCTGATGGTGGAATCTTCAGTTAACTAGAGTAGCACTAATTAGGTCACTAATGTCCCAACTGATTGTTTACTCACTATTAGTTCCTGAAACTAATTGGAACTAATTTAACTGGACTTAACTTAATAAATAGAGTTAACTAATTACAACTCACTCATAACTCATCCTGAACTCCTATAAGTTAGGGAGAACATATACAAGTCTTCTAAAAGACTTCCAATTCGAATTTCCTAAATTAATTAAGTTAATTAATATTAATTAATTATTTTCGAATTGCTATGAGAAAAGAATTCTATTTTAATTCACAGTTTAATTCAAGGACAAATTAAACTGGAATTTCTTGTTTCCATTTATCAACACGGGGTCCAGTGAAAGGGGGGTTGTCCGGTTGGAAGGATTTTCAGGAAAATGGCTAACTGTGGGAGAAAGTGTATCTGTGAGGACTCGACATTGTGATCACACACTTGTCATACTTCGGTAACATTACAACACTGACCATCGGGACAACATAGAAAAGAATGACCCTCTGTGGGACTGTCTAGTGCTGACAATGACAAGTGTGAAACTTGGGATAGACCTTTGGATGAACGTGACAACACTTGCGCGACAATGCTTACAACTTTGTGTATGGGTCCAATAGGTGTTCACATGGTTACAACGGCTTGTATACACAAATACCAACCTTCATGGTCACCAAAACATGTCAAAAGGCACGTAGAGGAAACACATGGAATGACTTTCAGTGCTGGAAACCATGCATGTCATTGAAGACATAATGATATGACAATGATAAGTAGTCCTTCAAACTATCCTAAGAGGGGTATTTCAAAATATGTGCTTCGTTTTCCATAACCTCCCTCTAAAGGGTTGTGCATCAAATGGAGTCTTCATGCGGTCTTGAACTTCTATCACGCCTTGGCTTCTTTGGTCTGCTTATATTTTTCATCATCTCCTTGAGAGTCCTCCATCATGTCATCCTTCTTGTGATAATGAGAGACACATATGTGCAGTTTCAGCGGGAAGTGGTTGTTGTTGGGATGAGGCCCTGGGAGAACACATCTGTGTAGTTTCAGAAAGCAAGGCAAACTGGGAAATTGAGTGACAACATTGTGTAGTTTCAGGATACAAGACACTGCTATGGGATGAGGTCCTAGGAGGACACCTCTACACAGTTTCAAGATGTAAGGCAGACAGGACAATAGGGGTACAAAACTGTGTAGTTTCTGGAGATAGTGGGTTCTAGCTGAGGGAAGGGCACTAGAGGAAACCACTACAAAATTTTGAATTCTAAGGGAGGCTGGGATTTCTACGCATTGCACAGTTCCAGTAGTCAAGGGAACAACTTAAGGGTTGCATATGTGAAGTGTGTAGTTAAGGAAAGATGGATGAGGCTAGGTTGGTGGGAAACTCTGGAATTTGGCTAAGTGTGGGATCAATGGAACTGATGTGAACAATAATATCACTTGACTATGATCACACACTTGATAACTTAGTGATACAACATAGACAATCCATAATATATAACACACACTTCGCTTAATGTGACAACATTTGTGGCAGCTTAAGACAAGTGCAACTTCGATGAGAGACTTAGAGAGGATAAAGGCGACACTTGTGCAAGAGTGCATGAAATGAGTGCGAAACATGTCTATGTGGTGAGGAAGACCCATTCTCACAAAGCTTTCCCCTTGAAGAAAGAAAAACTTCCCTTTGCATGATAAGTGATAATCCGAGGCCCAAAGATGATGCATACTATATAAAGATAAAAGCGTGAACGACTCTTAAGATTGAAGAGGGAAGCTTAAGATCACCAGCTTATCAAATAAGTGACTAAGGAACGATCAATCACAGGATCCACAGTAGGCTCCAAAATTTGTGTAGAGGCCAAAATTTTGGAGGGTGTTGCAGCCACTACAGCAAGTTCTAAATATAAATATGCAATGTGTACCTTTTTTGTGTTTTGCATATCGCGTAGATCAAAGAACTGCTCCATCTGTAGTATCCATATTACTGGATCCTTGCCATCAAAATTCCTCATATTGATATTTGGAATGTGGTTAGTCTTAAACTAACTTTTGGAGTTTCTAAAATCATAATTAATACTATTTTTGTCCTTATCTTTATTTTCATGGAATACCTTGTCACCACTAGGAAATCTTTCTTGCAACAACTTTGTCAAACCTTCCTTTAACACTTCCATCTTAACATTCATCATTGCTTCCATGTTTTCTTTTAAAACACCCTTCAAGCCTTCCATGTGAATTTTTATTTTTACTTCTAAACCATCCATATTAACATCCATCATCGATTCCAATTCATTTTTAGTTACTCTTTGCGAAAGCAAAATCTGTTACACTTGGTCTCGTAATTTTGATGTATCATGTTGTATTTATTGCTTTTCTTCATGTGTCATAATAGAGATCTATGTTGGCTTACTAAGTGTATCCATTTTTTTGTTTCCAGATGTATTGGAACCAGATAATGATATTTTTGCTTCACTATGCCCTTTGAATCACTTCAAACTATTTTTTCAAACAAAGTTATGTAAATTTAAAAGCACATTTTTTTCTTCTTTTTTGAAGATTGATCCTGAAACTGTTGTATCTCTATAATTTCATCCTCCCAAGGTCTGAAACTTCATCTTGAGGTATATTTCTATGTCTTATTTCCAACCCCACCAGTTATATTGAAATTGAATTCTTTAAGAGAAAGTTATGTCGAATCTCCCACGATAACCTGATTATGGACTGGTTCACTATAATGAACTTGTATGGACTTCCATGTGTCACTGTTTCAATATTCGGCCCTGAAATTCATCTCCAAGAAACTAAATTATGTGAAATTTTAGTCTCCTTTTACATAATTCAAATTTGATCAACCAATGGAAAGTTATGGTGATTTTCCCTAGGTCACTTGTTTGAGACTGAATTATGGAGCATGCAGAAACTCTAAATTTGTTGGACCATATCTATGAAAATATAGTGAAACAAGATCTAAAATTGTTACACGAGATTAACCAAGATTTTGTATCCATGTGGTAATATTTTTGGCTTTTGAAGCTTCATAAAAAAACATTATAGTGAAAATTCCAATATGGCCTGTTTGAAGTAGCAAAACCATAGGATCTGAAGCTCTAATACCAAATTTTATGTAACTAGATCATAAAAACAAAAGAAAATATCAATCAACAAATCGAAAATATATCTCTTCGAGAGGGAAATCCCCTTTCATACCACATAAATGAACAATTCCTGATTATTCAAATGACAAGACCTCCTTGGTATATATAGAAGTCTAAGGGGTCAAAATATAATTAGGGCATACCTACATAACAATAATAATGTAAGGGCACAACAATAACAATAGTGGGCTTTTATGGGGCACCACAATAACAATATGGGGGCTATACTAGTATTATAGGCACATAAAAAAAGTGTTGAGATCTCAAAATTTGATGAGTGCAGCCAATAAACAAATAACACATAATAGAACAATGTTTAAATTTAATCCACCTTTGGTCATGTTCTATTTTTTTTAAATGAGAATTTGAAGATTACATCATTTTTTTTTTTCATTTTAGAAAATCCATTAGCATTAATCCTAGAGTCAAGCAAGGGAAGATATGAGAAAAAATAAATATGATTCCTAAGCTCCATACTCTTGTATACTACATTCCACTAAAATATTATTGATACGATAAAATGGACTAACATTTCCTAGTGCAAAAATGGGCATGAACAGGTACGTTTGTATTAATGCTGGAAATTGCACCACAAAATTACTGCCAGAAATAATGCCTGGAATAACACCCCACAATTTATCGGGAGTTGCGCCAAAAGTTGTGGTAGAAATAACATCGTAAATAACACCTGCAATAGTGCCATTTTAGCATCGGAAATAACACCAGGATTTGCGTCCAGTTTGTTTATTGGTTTGGCTTCTAGTTTAACATCTAATTTTGCTTCGCGTTTTGATTCCAGTTTTGCTTCTAGTGTGGTTTCCAATTTTTTTTCTATTGTGGCTTCCAATATTGCTTCCCATTTTTCTTGAAACTTTGCTTCTAGTGTGGCTTCCATTTTTTCTTTTAGTTTTGCTTCTACTGTGGCTTCCAATTTTTCTTCTAGTGTGGCTTCCAATTTGACATCCAATTTTGCTTCTAATGTGTGATCCAAATTTAAACAGGAACACAACAAATTACAGATATAACCATAAATATAGAGATGCAATAGAAATACCACTATCTTTTATTAATATCAAATAATGAAATATGCTAGCAAACAGAATGGAAATGACACTAGCTTGGGCGATGGTAGCTTATCTCTGAGAAGAGATGTGGCAGCTACATGCCTCTGAAATCAGTTACAATGAGGCTCAAGGGCCTTTTTATTATTGAACAATAAGAGAAAACCATAAACAACCAAAACCCTAACCCGAGGAGATGCAACACCAAGAGTTTATGGGCCCCATTGGGGTTACTTGGGTAGCCAACTTTTCGGGGTCGTAACTTGGTCATATATCTTCGTTTGACGTGCGTGATACCTCGTTGGAAATATCTCTCCAAGGAATACAACTAAAAACGTGATTTCAATGAAACCGCTTAAAGGAATATTTCCAAAACAACATCGTTTAGGGCCTCAAAACGGCTTTGGAAGTTCAAGACCCGAAAAAATGCCAACAATAGTTAAATGTGCTACAATTAAGGAAATTGAAAAACTAAAAGAAACAATGGTGGGGGTCCACGTGGAATAGGCGGGTGGCCACCAATATTCACCTGGATCAATTAAATAGCAGCAAAACTAAAGTCATGATTTTTTCTTTGAAAAGAAAGAAACAACAGGTTACTTTTCTCTTTGAGGGCAGCCCCTTGGAGGTTGTAGACGAGTACAAGTATCTAGGAATTGATTTCCACTATAGGCTCAATTGGGAGACATGTAGATCAAAGAGAATCCAAGGAGGGTAGAAATCTTCATATATAGACAAGCAAAGATATGGGATTAGAAGAATAAGAAAAACCTCTTTGGTTGTGAAATATGGGGGAGCAACATGTCAAGCCACAAATTGCGACAAATAGAAAGAATTCAAAAGCATATAATCACAAGTAGCCTCAAATTCAAATCAACGATCCCACATGATATCCTTTTAGCTAAGGCTAGTTTATTTCCAATTTAGGCTTCAACAATCATTCATTTGCCAAGTTACCTAAAGAAAGTTGAAAATATGGATAAGCACTAATGACCCAAATTGGTTGTTGAAGAAGAGCGAAATCAACAAAAAAAAAATAAAAAAAAAAATCAATATAATAAAATAAAATAAATAAACATGGATGAAGAAAAATAGAAAGTGGTTGGGCAAATGGGACATAAATCTGCATGACTTCCCTCATGCTAAGGAGGAGATAAAAAAATGGGTGTTAGAAAAATTTAGGACTACCATGTGGACAAAACAAGTAGGCAAAAAAACATATTATGTCAAAAAATTTAACCCCGTGTGGAAGCATGATGATAAAGAGTATTTGAGCTCCTTAATAAGAGGAAAAACTAAAATTTTAATTGCATAGTTGAGGACTAGATCCCATCATCTATGATGTGAAACTAGTAGATGGGCGATCCCTAAAGAAGATTGGGAAGAACGAACTTGCATTTTTGGGTGGTAGAAATAGAATGGAATTTTATCAAAGAATGTGCAACATATGAATTTATTTGTTGCCAATTTGATAAAATCATAAAAGTGAACAATCTCAATGAACTTTTTGAGGAGGAAAGACTTCACAAAATAGCGAATTTCTTACTCCATATCCATAACAGTAGAATCAACATGGAAAATAATCTAAATATGGTTTAAGTTGATAGTGGGTGGTCCCTTAGACCACGAGGCCTAGAGGATGTCATTAAAAACATTCATATTATATCATATCCTTTAAACTCTTAATTTTATGCAAAATTGGAAGCTCTTCTAACTTGATACATTGCCATAATTGAAGATGAGTCAAATTTTGAAATTCTTAAAACTAACCATCTAACTACAAGATAACCCAAGTCTTTTTAAATTTAACATATTCATAATGTCACCAGGTAGACTCATGATCACATCATATTTCAAGTCGAGTGTCTCCATTCTAGGCATACTTCCCAGTGTCCCCTCACTGGTTGTTTCTTCCCTGTTCAATAAACCTAACTTTTTTAGTTGCCTTAGAGACTCCAAATCATTCACCAAAACAACTTTCTTTGTCTTGTTTTTTCCACACATTCTTGGATGCCCATGTGTCCAAGTATTACAAAGAGGTAAGGTGTGAGATAATACGAGGAAGGCATTACAAATCGTCACAATACGAAAGGTTAGGATGGCTCAGGGATTTTAGCTTATGAATCCCATATGGAAATTATGTGATTTTGGACCAAGACAAATCTAGTACTTGGAGACTTTTAATATTTGTAAGAGTTGCAGGCAACCTTTTGATGGGCATCCCTTGTAAGTGCAAGGATACTAGTTATTTCAAACTCCCCGAACTCTTTGCCAATGACTCCATAGAGTTGCCACTCAAATCCAAAACCTTTAGAGAGACCATATCCTCATTACCTTTCTTGGAATCTTTGTAAAATAATTCCTAGCAATTAACAATAAGCATATTTTTGGAGCTCTGAATAACTTAGGAAATGAAATCAATTGGTTGTCATTTAAGAAAACCTTGGTGCATCCAGAATACTCATTTTCAACCAATGTTGTCAAGGCATTACTTGCGTGGTAGTAGAAGTTTTCTTCCAGCGCACCAATTTGTATTGCTTAACCACAAAGGATGTCGTGCATCTTGCAAAAGACAATGTGACCATAAATGTCTCTAAGAACTCGCTCGATCAAACAACAACCAGCTAAAATGTTAGTGTAAATTCGTCCCATTTCAAATGAGTCATGGCCACTCTAGTTCGTATCAAGAAGTTCTTCTCCGATCCACAAAGGAATCAATTCCCTCTCAACATCAATAATTTCATCTTCTATGCAGGCAGCTAAGTAGAGAAAGAAAAATTGGAGATTGACATCAGTGTCGCCTAGTGCGTCATAGCTCCACCTTAAGCAATCATGGAGAGTGTTTTATTTGTTTCTTGAAGGAACTTCTTGGCTACGAAACTGCACCGAGAAACCAAATCCAAAAATCTTTAAGTTGAAGTTGGCCTTCAAACCAAAGGGGGCTCCCTCAAGTGTTACGCGGTTTTTTTGTTCACTCTCACTGGAAAATAGCCTATGAAGCACAATGACCAGATTTAGGGGTTATTTTGATAGGGTAATTTCTTCAAGTTTCCAATCCCCGGTTAAAAAATAAATCCCTCTCTTGCAGAGGCCTTATCAAAGTGCTAGCGTTCAACCATGGCAGAAATAACTTTGCTTGAAAGGTTGATGATGGAAGAGGTAGAGATATTTGGTAGCGTAGATATTCACACTGAACACTTAAACTACGTAAGAAGATCATAAAGTGTGAAGAGACACTCTCAATAACTGAAGAAAATACATACAGGAAACGTTTAGATAGCAACAATCTTGAGATGTTGAGGGATCAATTGTGACAAACTGTCATTCTCATCTACTCATTAATGAAAATAACTTCCCAGTGGGAATTCAGGGGGGTTGACATTCAACCCAACCTTTCCCAAATACCTACACACCCCCACATGTATGAAAATAAAGATATGGAATTAGAGGAAAAAACAAACATCATAAATTATTTTTTGTCATAAAATTGAAACCATAAAACTTTGATTGAAAATTTTGTAGTAGAATTCTAACAAAAAATGACATGGTTTTGGCATAAAAAACAAACCATTTTCCATTACAAATGATCAAATATACAGATAAACACATCAAGCTAACTGTGTCTATCTTTCTGAAATAAATATCTAAACAATATACTAAAAATAAAAAATAATCTATGAAAAATTATAGGGAATTTGGAACTAATGGAAAATCTTTTGCCTCCAATTTAGGGAATTGGTTTACTGTTCAGCCTTCAAATCTAAGGTGGTTAAATTGCTCAAATATTGTTTGCAAATTCTGAACATAGAATATTTCAAGATATTTTGAAATCTGTAATGATTAAAACAGAGTAGGCCTCCAACTGGGAACTGTCTTCTTGAATAATTTATACTGAACTATTTGCCACCATGTAAAATTATAAGCTTGAAAAATCCTCTTAAAATATCCTTCATATCTGAAGTTTCCCGTAAAACTTGACCACTTATTATGTTCCTAAAAATTGGAATTTCTTCCACTTGTGTATTTGATTGCTAATTTAATTGATTGAGATTTGGGTTTTGATTGCCACGTGTGTCACTTTGAAACTCGAATGCTGCAAGTGATGATTTTCCTCCTTCAAATTTGACTCCAACTATGTTGGAGTTGTTTCTCGATAACCTATCAACTTCCCTTAAATCTAGAAATTCACCTTATAAATTGATTCTCTCCCTCAAAATGCTAAAAGAAATCCCCATCAAGCCCTTTCAAATATGTAGTCGATTATTTTATTATTGACTTTTTGCTTTGAAATCTTTAAACAATCTTCAACGGTTGATTTTGTGCCATCTATTTCAAACTATCAAATGTGTCCTTGGATTTAGCTGCCTTCATATCCTGAAATGTTCGTAATATTGCTTGCTAATCCAATGTTTGGAAAACTTCCAATGCAGAATGAATTGTCATCCCTTATCAAAACAAACATGATATCCATATTGGATGACACTGAAGATTACCTCATCATATTGGCATGCATATAATTAAGCATATATATATATATATATATTATATATATATTTATTTATCGTGGAAGTGAAGGTATCCAATCATATTCATTGGAAAAACAAAACAGAACCACCAACACTCCATTCTCCTGCAAATTTCCTCCAATCTAGAAAAGCTATCTTTGTTTGTCACCATAATCTCTGCATATGTTTGCTGGAATATATTTCTTTCTGCAGTTGTTAAGCTTACTAGAACTGCCTTGAAAGACATTACTTGTTTAACAGCAGAAAATATAATTGTGTAGTATCAAGCTTACTAGGACTGCCTTGAAAGGCATTACATGTTTAACTGTAGAAAATATAATTATGTGTGTAGTATCAGCTAGAAGGGCAATCATAAAACCTCCATGCATTAAAATTTCTAGCTTTAACCTTCTCCCATTGTAAAGGTATATCATCACCATTCAACAAAGGAAAAGAAAAATAAGACACTCTGAACCAGCCATAAGAACATATGGAGACGCACTAGGATAATAATAGTACTTGCATTTTTCTGTCTATAAAAACAATAGACCAGTAAATATAACCATGCTGGATTCGAACTAAACAAACAATTATCCAAAATCAATAGAGATCTTTTCGCTGAGTTAAGAACATGGCTCCTATATTCCTGTCAGAGATTCTTCATAAGAATGATTATTGAATCCACCATCCTAGAAGGTTTGCAAACGGATGCCTAAATATGAAGCCAGTCCTTTTCAGCAAGTGCCTAGAAAGTTTTATTAAAGAAATGAGGCTGCTAAGTTGCCAAATTTTATGAAACACTGAGGGAAAATCCCCATAACATGTAGATCAATGTCAAATGTCCATTTCTACTTTTAGCTCAGAGGTATTGTCTTTGCCTCAACATGGAGATTTTTAAAATATGCCCATAATTTGTTATAAAGTCTGTAGAGTTAATATTCAGTCCAACTAATACAGTGATGTGTGGCGAGGCCATTGGGTTCGTTGGGTGAAACTCACGAGGTTAAGGTTCAAATCACATTGAGTATATTATCCTGCTATGGTGTGCGGTTCAAGGAGTAGGCTCCCCTTCTCCGTGAGTCTCGGCTCTTGCCAAAATCATAAGAAATTAGAAATTAGTATATCTGCTTGCAGGTTGTTGGATGTACTCTTGGTGTTTTAGTTGCAGCTATGAAAATTGATCCGGGGTTTTCCTTAGATTAAATCTGGCAGTTACCGGTTCACCACGTTGTTAAAAAAACATTCAATCCAGCTCATTTGATAAGAAGATGCCGAAGTTTCTTGGTGCAGTAAGACTTATAAGTTATATCTGCCTTTTTGTCTTGTCTGAAAGATTTCAAGATTCTACTTTATCTAAAATAAAACCATTCATGTGGCCACTTATGAGCAATTACTTTGCATCTTTGTTTGAGAAATCAACCACCATGGACATGTATGTAGGCCAGTTGAATGGGCTCCCATTGCCCTCATCATCAAATTCTACTTTTGCTATGTAATCTCTCTTCTCACTTACTTGTCACATGATTTTCTCAAAATTGAATTTAAAACATAGAAGGCGGCCACTATATGGAGCAATGTCTGGTTCCACGTGAAAAGGGACTCAATTTGCTATTAGAAGCAATCAGTTAGAAAACTTTATAGTTCTTTACCACCTCCTGGGCACCAAAACAGTGAAATACCTTAGCAATAGTCATGGCTGGCAGAATTTTGCATATGTCCTAGACTTTCCATGTTTAAATTTCACTGCATGTTATGCTCATAAAGTGAGGACCTCTCGCAACCAATGACTGCGCCCAATCTATTTGCATGAGACTTTATAGACACTTCAAAAGAAATTCGACCCAGACATGAATGCTCATATCCCAGAGCCAATATAAATTCTGACAGAATCAAGTCCCAGGCATGTAATGGGTCCCATATGTTCACGAAGGAAAAATTCAGTTCTCTTGCTGGTGATTTCTAAAATGTCAAATAAATTAGGGAGCTCAACAATTTCTCGCCAATCTCTCACAAAAACCTGAGTTCCACCCACAACCAGCATATCCATATGTGTTGCTATGGATCATATTGTGCTACAAAAATTCTCTATTATTATAACACGAGAAAAACAGAGACACAGAGCGGTGAAAATCTCCGAAATGGGTATATTTTCCCCTTCTTCACTGTACGACTCAAGCAATACTCTGAGTACATACAAAAGCCTCAGCTCTGTCTGATGAAGTAATTAGAACTCGAACCCAAGAATTGTGAGTGGTGTCTCAAAAAAGGAAATGCAGAGTATTTATAGAGCTGGTTCCATCAATTTAGATGCATAATATTGCCCCATCTTGGGAGTTTCAAATATTTGGTATGGCAATCAATGGAACCGTGACAAACATGAAAGCCACGTGTACAGCTGGTTGGAACCAATGTAGATGAACACATACGACAAATGTTTAACAATCCTGACCTTAATTGTTTGTTGTTAACGAATGTCAATGAATACATACGACAAATGTAAGCGACAACTTAACCAACAACACAGCCTAGCAAGCCTGGCTCTAATCTCTATTATTGGCGTGATTTGTTAAAAAAACATAGTTAAAATGGCCACTTGAAAGACAGGTGTGCGTGACTTTCGGAGTGGAGTTTTTTTTTTTTAATTGAAAGATAGGTGCGCGTGATTTTGGGAGTGGAATAATATTTTTTAAAATTGATTTTGGGAGTGGAATATTTTTTAAAACTGTTTTTGTTTGATTAGGAGCTAGTTTTTTTTGAGGTGAGAAAATAGGTTAAAGGTTTAAGATTAAGAGATATTTTGTAGGAATGAGAGGTTGTTTTTTTACTGATTATCATTGGGATAATTTCAAGTGGCATGATTTTCTTTGAATAAAAATGATGAATTAGTTTGTATATAACTAGTGATGCTTGTTCTCACAATTGGGTGGACAACTAAGTTACAATAAGTTTTTCCACCATTTAAAAAAGAAAAAAATGTGTGGGTCAAAAGAAGTTGGGTTGCCTTATCACTTACATTTTTCTTTAATGTCATGTTATATTTGTGATTTTGGAATTAAGCCTTAGTCTATTTATTCTACGTTTCGGAGGGTTTTCGACATATTTTCCGATCTAATGTGTTCTTGGAATCACATGTTTAAGTGGTAAATTCTCTACCATCCAAATACCCTAGATTTTTTCAAAATGTTGAATCCATATATACAAACAAAAACCCATTTTAAACAACAAAAATTAAGTTATATCTAAGATTTTTGTGATCCATATTGTAAATAGTAATGTCTTTTGGATTAATCACATCATTAGGATTTGGGGGACGTTTCGAACCAACTAATGTGGTTCATCCTCAAGACAAACTTGTAGTCAAGCTCGTTCAAATTGACAAGCTTTATTAGCCAGTTCAAAACGTCAACCAAATCCTAATGACGTGATAAATCTGAAAGACATTACTATTTTCAATATGGATCACAAAAGTCTTAGATCTAACATTATAACCCTACACGGAAGGGAAATGGTTGATAAAGCTCATCAATTTGAACGAGCTTGACTACAAATTTTGTCCTAAGGATGAACCATATTAGTTGGTTTGAAACGTCAACCAAATCCTAATGATGTGATTAATTCAAAAGACATTACTATTTACAATAAAAATTAAGATTTGATAAAAAAAAAATAAAAAATAGAAAAAACCCAAAAGAATAATGCTATCAAAACAAATGAACATTACAACGTGCCACTTGATTACGTAAGCACGCACTTTGCGACACACAGTGTACACATTGACTTGTGTTTTCTTAATGTTATGGCACACGGTGTCCACATTAACTTGTGTTTTATATATGTCATATTATATTGAATTATATAATAGCGAGTTATATTTAATTTTTTCATTGTATATGTAAATGATTGTTTCATTGTATTTCTAAAAGGTGGGAAAACCTATCATAACTTAGTTGTCAAACCAACAGTGAGGACAACTATCTCTGGTTGTTATCTACGAATGCAGGCTGACTCATCATCATTATTGAAGAAAAACCAGGCCACGTGGAATAACCTGCTAGTGGTCCGTAAGGGGGCAGGCTTTCACTCCTGCCAAATGCCTCTGGGTCTTGGGTCGTTAACAAGTTTCCTTACGTCCGAGGAAGACGAGCTCTTAGCCAAGCAGAAGTAGTTTTGGAGAGTGGAGTAAGATGCTCATATTTACTTATATTTATTTATGTTTGTGTCCTAACATAATATAATATATAATACCAAGTTTATATATATATATATATATATATATATTATATATATATATATATATATATATATTTATATATATATTATATATATATATATTATATATATATTGAATTATTATTATTTTGAGATTTTTTTTTTTTTTTTTTTAATAATGAGAGATTTAGAATTATAACAGGTGGAGTGGGGTGTGATGTGATGTGATGTGAATAATATATAATTTATTATTGCTACATGCTTTATCATAATAAGCATTAATATGGTTTGAGGCTATAGATAAGGAAGGAGACAAGTTGTTATTTGGAAGGGCCTATGCCATTATGATTAATCTTTACTCATGCATTAATAACAAATCTTGAGGAAAATATATGAAATGTAAAGTTCCAAGAAAATATATTTGGAAAACTATAATATTATTGATTTTATAAAATAATAACATGAAACTTCTTTTCAAATGCAATAAGAGAAAAGAGAAGGGAGGAGAAATCAAGTTGAGAAGTTGAAGGGTTGGGCACACTTAACCTTTTAGTGATTCCCTAAGCCATTCCCTTATATATCATTCCCCACGAAGGAAGAGGGATTTTTTATTGAGAGTGAAGGAAATGATGCATAGACTTCCTTGTGGAACATGAAAAAGACCAATAGAGCCTGTGACTTGCTTATTGTTGAATAATAAAGAGTTTGGCTAAAGTGAGTTGAATGTTTGCTTTCCCATTTGGGTTTCCTACTGAGGATAAATCTCACTATGATTTTCCATGGCTTCCACGAACTTTTTTGTGAAGTTTCAGAGTGTTACTTAACCACTTATGGCTTACAAGGGCCAACATACAACCCAAGAAACCTTTGGGAGTCACCCCATTGTGATCCAGGAGGATATTCGTGGCCACTAGCCTATTCCACCTATACCTCCAGTCGGTTCCATCAGTTTCCTTTTTTATAGTATCATTTATTATTTTTAGCAATTTTTCAGGTCCTCGAATTTTATAGCAGTTTTGACTCCCTAAACTGTGTTTTTTGAGATCTGCAACAGGCCCATAGCCATAGGTAGGGGCCTGCAAAAAATCTTATAGTACTCAGAGAGACATTTCCAACGAGGTATCATACATGCCAAAGGGAGATAATATCACCAATTTACTACATCGAGAAGTTGGCTGCCCAACTAACCCCAACGGGGCCCACAAACTCTTGGTGTTCCATCTCCTAGGGTTAGGGCTTTGGTTGTTTATGGTTTTCCCTTGTTGTTCAATAATAAAAAGGCCCTTGAGCCTCATTATAACATAATTTAGAGGCATGTAGCCACCACATCTCTTCTCAGAGATAAGCTACCATCGCTTGAGCTATTTTATTTCCATTCTATATGTAAGCATATTTAAGTTATTTAATATTAATGAAATGAATCCTTATTTCCGTTGCATCTTTGTGTTTATGTGTATATATGTATTTTGTTGTGTTCCTACATAAGTCTGAATCAGTGGTATCAGAGTAGTCTACTCTTTCTCTAATTTTTTTTTCATGTCCCGAACGAGGTCGGGGTATAAGGAGTTAGGGCTCGAATTGGTTGAACCTTTGCAAGGCAAGCCTCAAAAACCCTGACGTCCTCCCATGGTGAAAGAAAAGAAGGATGAGGGGGCATTAGATCCTTTCAAAATATTTCTTGAGAAATCCCTCGAGCGACAAAGGAACGCGATGATGGATAACTTTGCCCAAATCCTTCAGCGGCTACCCACAAGCGACGCATCTTCATCCAGTAGCCACTCTAGAGGCGCCACTCCTTTTAAAGTACAACTTAAATTTTACATTCCCATATTTGAAGTCCAGATAGAGGCAGACATCGTAGATAGATGGTTAAATCCATTAAAAGGATATTTTTCAGTTCATGAATTTTCCAATCAGGAAAATATTACTTTTGCACTCCTCAAAGCCACCCCACATGTCAAGGACTGGTGGGAAACCTATTGTGAATAAAAAGATGAGAGGGAATCCTCACTTTTTTCAGCCACACCCACTTGGAATTATTTCTGAGACGCCATCAAGGAACAATATTACCCTATCGGGAGCTATGAAGATAAATACATAAAGTGGACCACGTTGCGGCAGAGAAGAGACCAAGATATGTCAGAGTTCCAAAATGTTTTCCATACCCTTCGCACGAAGTTGGGTATCAAGGATTCTTAACGACATTTGGTACTCAAGTATCACGACTGTCTACACAAGTATATCCAAGACAAGATGGAGTTTCTAGACATCTCGTTGCTTGGCGTCACCTATTGATACACTATCAAGATTGAGCATAATTTTAAATTGAAGAAGCAAGACTTTGGATCTTTGAATCCAAAGTAAGGGAAAGGTGCCCCCAAACCACAAAACAAAGGAAAAAGCCAAGGCGGGGCGACCTAGGACAACCTGTTGAAGCTGCAAGCAAATAACAACACCACGAAGTGAATGAAGGACACAGGGAAAAGGGTGTGAGTTCCATAAGGTCCCCACTCACAACACAAGTGAGTTCCGAGCCAAGTAGTCACTGGTGGCCGAGTTGAAGGATTCTGAATCAGATGCATGTTCTGACTCTGAGTCAGAAACAAACAAGGGGAATGAAAAAGGGAAGCAAATCATCGATGCAGAGTCTAGTGCCATTGTTTCCACCACCAAGATTGAGAAGGATGTGCCCAAATATCTAGAGGAGGGAGGCGACTCTTCCACTCACATATGTGGGTGAAGGGTTCTCCACTGTAGTTCATTTTCGACATCAGGAGCCAAAAGTACCTCATTTGAGTAGAGGTTGTGAATTTGTTGGACCTATTGACCACACCACACCCGCAACCGTACACCATCGGGTGGCTTCACCAAGGGCGATATCTCTGCGTCAGCCAACAATGTCACTGTCCCTATAGCATCAAACTATTCACATATGAGGTAATATGTGATGTTGCTCCTCTTGAAGTTTGTGATGTATTATTAGGCCAACCATAATTGTGGAAGTGACATATTGTGTATGAGTCTAGGCCTCACACCATTATTATTACTTTGGGAAATAAGTTGCACAGGATACCGAAGGTAGCACTGCCTACCGCCATTTCTTTGATCACTGCGAAGAAATGCAGGAAGATCATTTCCTAGACTAAGAAATTTGTTTTCCTTATGATTCACCCTCAGAGAAGGAAGAATATTGTGGCCACGACCTCTAAACAGGGCTCCTCCACACAACAACAGTAGAGCGACAAGGTTGTGGAGGAGTATAGGGATATCTTCACCTCACCCACAGGGGTACCTCTATGTTGTCAGGTCAAACACTCCATCGATCTAACCCCAGGCATGTCGCTACCCAATGGACCAATCTATTGATGCTCTGTTCTGGAGAATGATGAAATCAAGAGGAAGATTCAAGATCTTTTGTTGAAAGGGAACATCAAGCCAAGTTAATCACCTTGTGGGAGCACAATCGTGTTGGTATAGAAAAAGGACGAGACTTCGAGACTCTGTATTGACTATTGGGCACTGAACAAGATCATTGTACGTAATCGGTATCTAATGCCATGGATTGATGACCTTCTAGATCAGCTTAAGGGGGCCAAATTTTTCAGCAATATTGATTTGAAGTTTGGTTATCACTAGGTACTGATCAAACCTTCTGATGTGTAGAAGACTGCCTCCAAATCCAAAGAGGGCCTTTTCGAATGGTTATTCATGCATTTCAGGTTCACGAATGCCCCTGCAACCTTGATGAGCCTGATGGATGACATCTTGTGACCCTTCACCAATTAATTTCTCGTGGTGTATTTGGATGACATTGTTATCTTTAGCCAGAGTCAGGAAGAGGACCTCCATCATATTCGACAGATCCTCCAAACCCTACGACAACACAAGCTATGTGCCAATTTGGAGAAATTTACTTTTGGTATGGCATAGGTTCAATATCTGGGGTATATCATTGATGAGCGGGGTGTACATGTGGACCTAGCCAAGATACAAGTCATTCAGGATTGGTCAGCCCTAACCACTCTAATAGAGCTCTGCAACTTTCTGGGTCTTTCCAACTTCTACCACAGGTTCATGTTGGGGTTCTCTCATATCACTTGGCCTTTGAGTTAAGTCACCAAGGGAGGAGCGAAAGAAAAGTTATTTTGGTTTGAATACCAACTAAAGGCATTCGCTGAGATGAAGCATCACCTCTTCTTCACACCAGTGCTCACATTACCAGACCTGCAACAACCATTTGAGATCGAGACAGATGCCTCCGACTATGTTATTGTTGAGATCGAGACAGATGCCTCCGACTATGTTATTGTTGTAGTTCTTACTCAATAGGGGCATCCAGTGGCAGATTAGAGTGAGACACTTTCAAACATAGTCTGAAAGTATCCCACCTATGAAAAAGAGATGTATTCCATTATGTAGGCCTACCGATAATTGAAGCATTACATTATGGGGATGGAAACGGTCATCCACACAGAAAACCGACCCATGCAGTTCATACAGACACAGAGGAAGTTTCAGAACGATTGGCATCAGAAATGGTCCACATGCCTACAACAGTTCCATTTGAACATTAATTACAAGAAGGGAAGCACCAACAATGTTACAGACTTCCTTAGCAGACCGTCGGTCATGGCACTGACCATTATGCTCGAATCTTATGGGAACGAGATTGCGGGGTGGCCGCATCTTTACAAGAGTGATCCAGAATTTAGCAACACATACCATACACTCTTGGAAGGCAAGAAAGTTCCAAATTTTCACCTGGAGGATGCACTGTTATGCCACCTGGGAAACCTATGTGTTCCTTCAAGCAGGCATGCCTAGATGATTTGGGAAGCGCACTATAGTCGAGTCGTTGGACATTTTGGGGTAGAGAAAACAGTGGCAATGTCGCAAAAGTATTTATGTTGGCTGAAACTCCAAAAAAATGCTAGGAAGTACATCAGATCCTCCACTGCATTTGTCATTGCCAAACTGAACATCAAGAAGCAAGGCCTATATACTCTTATGCCTACTCCGAGTCGACCTTGGGAATCCATCTCCATGGATTACTATTGAATTTCCATGACCTTGGGTCTAGGTTAGAGTCTTAAAATCACTGACGCTACCAAACCAAGAATCTCAACAATAAACTACTTTGTATTGCAGAAATATAAAGCAGTAAATCACACATGCACAAATATACAAAATTTTAACAAAATTGTACAATATTATACAATCACCAATCTTTGTTATATTAAACCAAATTTGAATAATACAATAGTCTATGATATACAAGATATAATGACAAATTTCATTGCAGCTTCTATGTCATATCTTGACATGTCATTCCTTCACTTCCGTACTTCTCACCAGTAGTTCCTTAGTCCATCAAGGCCACTACACATTGAGACTCCAGGATGGTTTCCACCTAACACAGCTACATGTCACTTTTGTTCCATGTACACGGGTTCATAAATCTGCTCTCTAGTTTGGCCAATTCTTAAGCTCCAATCTACCAAGCTAGCAGTCACCTTTGTCCATCAAGGTGCTACACTTCAGCACCAAACATCACCCAATCTTCATCTCCTGTTCATGAATTCGAGATAGTTCATCCAGGGCTACTTTGGGTAGCCAACACACTACCCTCCACTAGACCAATGTGTAAAAGTGAGATGAAATTCTTAGTTGGGTAATTCCATCTGACGAATTTGAAGTAAGAGGGTAATTCTAAGAGTCGCCCTTGCCTCATTTTTCTTGCTGATATGATGACAAAATCCAAGAGGTGGCAGGGCAAGAGCGATTCTCAGAATCGCCCTATTACTTCTTCCTCAGTGATGTATACCATTAGAAGCGCTTCCTTAGTGATGGATACCATTATTGGTTGACCATGGTTTTCTTCCTTTCTGTTTGTGCAAACTTCCATGAAAAACAGAGGATGCGAGAGCAATGTTGAAGTGCCACTATTAGAATTTTGAATGAGAGTGTGAGAATGCATTACACAATGCAAGGATGTTGTTTATTCGGGAAATTTTAAGGTAAATTTTTTTTCAAGAAATTTAATTCCGATAGCTTACCTTGATCCAAGTCGAAGATTGAAGCACACAACTCTGCAATCTCATTTTCCCCATCTTTGGACCCATAATCAGCTTTTTGTGTATATTCCTTAATCATTTCTTCACACCTTCCTCTCACATAAGCGGGTCCATGGTTCTAGTAATTAATTTTATCATTGTTTGGATGAATTGGATAATCTATAGCGAGTGTAGTAGATAGATACAAATCTTTTTGCTTTGTTGTACTTAATTTTCCATTAGAAAGACAAGGAGGGCAGCTAGAAAATGGCAAGCAAGCTGAGAAATTAACATTACCATTTTGATAGCCGGTGCTGTAGTCCTTGGATTGCATTTCAAGGATTTTGACTTGATCACAATATTTTCCTCCTCTTTTCCTTCTTCTGGAACATAACCTTGAAACTGGGTTTGTAGATATGTTAGTGGACTCTCCCTGCAAGTTTCACAAATTGTGCTCAGGGAAGTGGGAAACAAAGAGACATCATGAGGTGAATACTCGTAATTATTGGCTTGTTCTATCATTATGTTTCTCAGTGTTATCCCCATCTCATCGCTAGTATCATTTATATTGTTTACTTGCAGAGATATCCCAAATTCGTTCACCAACTCAAACAGTCAGTAACTTCTTTGAATAAGATTAGCACTAAATATAGAAGGGTAGTTGGCATGGGCACCCACCATGTCTTGCTGCAACATATGCTCATCATAATTTTCATTTGAAACGAAAAATAAAGATGAAAGAAATGACTCATAATTAAAACACGAACAAGACGATAAGATATTATGGTGTTGCAGAGGCGACAGTGGAACATCTAGTGACCATTGAGATCGAGATGCATATAATTGACTTTGGCTTCTGTCACGACATGCTAGGCATGTAATATTTCTAGTAGTCATTGTCTTTTGTGTATGTGGCTGCCCTATGGTTAATTCATCGTCATGATCACTTGTAGTACAGCGGCCTATAGCCAAGTCCTCACTCTTCTTGATTTTTTTTCTCTTTCTTCTACACTTTTGATCATGGTTTTCCAATGATTTCTTGCTAGCAGCACCCATATAAGACCTACCAAATAGAGTAAATGTTCGGTCGCATGTTTTTCACACATATCGTGGCTACAATGTTTTTGAAATGGATGTGTTATCAATGTATCTGAACGAATTTGAAGTAAAAGTGTGCCCTTGACTAGTTTTTCTTGTTGATATGATGACAAAATTCAAGAGGTGGCGGGGCGAGGGTGATTCTCAGAATCGTCCTATTACTTCCTCAGTGATGGATACCATTAGAAGCATTTCCTCAGTGATGAATACCATTATTGGTTGATTTTTGAAATTCCATCTGACGAATTTTAAGTAAGAGGGCGATTCTGAGAATCGCCCTCGCCTCATTTCTCTTGCTGATATGATGACAGAATCCAAGAGGTGGTGGGGTGAGGGTGATTCTAAGAATCGCCCTATTACTTCCTCAGTGATAGATACCATTAGAAGCGCTTCCTCAGTGATGGATACCATTATTGGTTGACCATGGTTTGCTTCCTTTTTGTATGTGCCAACTTCCTTGAAAAACAGAGGATGCGAGAGCAACGCTGAAGTGCCACTATTAGAATTTTGAATGAGAGTGTGAGAATGCATTACACAATGCAAGGGTGTTGTTTATTTGGGAAATTTTAAGGTAAAAAATTTTTCAAGAAATTTAATTCTGAGAGCTTAATATATTTCTTTGAAATATTAATTTACATGTAATCTATAACTAAAATATTCCATGTAAATTAATATTAATAAAAAAAAACATACTACAAACAGAAAAACCAGCAACGCAAAAGTGAGACGAAATTCTTAGGAGGGTGATTCTCAAAATCGCCCTCGCCTCGTTTTTCTCGCTGATATAATGATAGAATCCAAGAGGTGGTAGGGCGAGGGTGATTCTTAGAATCACCCTATTACTTCCTCAGTGATGGATACCATTAGAAGTGCTTCCTCAGTGATGGATACCATTATTGGTTAATTTTTGAAATTCCATTTGATGAATTTGAAGTAAGAGGGTGATTTTGAGGACTGCCCTCGCCTCATTTTTCTTGCTGATATGATGACAGAATCCAAGAGGTGGTGGGGTGAGGGTGATTCTCAGAATTGCCCTATTATTTTGTTGAGCGGTTATATGATACATGGCTTCTGTACAAGATAATATACCATCCCACCATCATTGTGGTTAGTGTCAATGTTGTTGGTCAATACAATCATGGCAGTAAGTAACATCATTTTTATCTCTATGTAATTGAGGAATGTGATGAGTAAGAGTAACATTAAAAACTTAAAGTTATTCTTATTAGTCATATTTCGAAATATTCTTATAATTTATAATCAAATTAAACCATTCAGTGAAAATTTCTTATTGAGTCAAACTCCATTAATGATTAATACCTAAAATATAAACCATTCTGTTAAAGCTACGCAGTCAAATTCAAATTCCCTTAATGATTAACACATTGAGTATGATCAGTGATGCGTGTTTTGTTTTTGAGGGATAGTATCAAGAACGGTGTGCTAGCAGTTCAGATGTTGTGGAACAACATAATGACCTTCATTATCCTTCCATCAATGTGAGCACTCTCAGTTCCTTCATTGACAAATCAATAAAAAGCATTGAAATAGGGTCTTATGTTACATACTTTGCCATTCGAGTCTATCTTCTGCTAGTATTTGTGTTAAACGTTCAGTGCATCAGGTACAACAACCATGTCAACTTTCTGGTAAGCGTGAGAAGCTCAAAGTAGGTATTCTTACAACAATGTCATCAGAGGGTTGAACAGGGCAAGTTATTCAACTCAATGAAGATGATTAGGCAGTCAAGACTCATAAAAATGAACGAAAGAACAATGGGTTTTTATGAAAGTAATACCACCACCTCTTGGGTTCTGTCATCATATCAGCAAGAGAAATGAGGCGAGGGAAATTTTCAGAATCACCCTCTTACTTCAAATTTGTCAGATGGAATTTAAAAAATCAACCAATAATGGTATCCATCACTGAGGAAGTAATAGGGCAATTTTGAGAATCGCCCTCGCCCCGCCACCTCTTGGATTTTGTCATCATATCAACAAGAAAAACGAGGCGAGGGCGCCCTCTTACTTCAAATTGGTTCAGATACATTGATAATGCATCCATTTCAAAAACATTGCAGCGACGATATGTGTGCAAAACATGCGATCGAACATTTACCCTATTTGGTAGGTCTTATCTTGGTGCTGTTAGCAAGAAATCATTAGAAAACCATGATCAAAAGTGTAGAAGAAAGAGAAAAAAAAATCAAGAAGAGCGAGGACTTGGCTGTAGGCTACTATACTACAAGTGGTCATGACGATGAATTAACCATAGGGCAGCCACATACACAAAAGACAATGACTACCAGAAATATTATAGGCCTAGCGTGTTGTGACAGAAGCCAAAGTCAATTATATGCATCTCAATCTCAATGGTCACTAGATCTTCCACTATCGCCTCTGCAACACCATAATATCTTATCGTCTTATTCGTGTTTTAATTCTGAGTCATTTCTTTCATCTTTATTTTTCGTTTCAAATGAAAATTATGATGAGCATATGTTGCAGCAAGATATGAAGGGTGCCATGCCATCTACCCTTCTATATTTAGTGCTGATCTTATTCAAAGAAGTTATAGAACGTTTTAGTTGGTGAATGAATTTGGGATATCTCTGCAAGAAAACAATATAAATGATACTAGCGATGAGATGGGGATAGAACTGAGAAACATAATGACATAACAAGCCAATAATTATGAGTATTCACCTCATGATGTCTCTCTGTTTCCCACTTCCCTAAGCACAAGTTGTGAAACTTGTAGGGAGAGTCCACCAACATATCTGCAAACCCAGTTTCAAGGTTATGTTCCAGAAGAAGAAAAAAGAGGAGGAAAATATTGCGAACAAGTCGAAATCCTTGAAATGAAATCCAAGGACTACAACACCGGTTATCAAAACAATAATGTTAATTTCTTAGCCTGCTTGCCATTTTCTAGCTGCCCTCCTTGTATTTCTAATGGAAAATTAAGTACAAAAAACAAAAAATATTTGTATCTATCTACTACAGTCATTGTAGATTATCCGATTCATCCAAACAATGATAAAATTAATTACCAAAACCATGGACCTGCTTATGTGAGAGGAGGGTGTGAAGAAATGATTAAGGAATATACACAAAAAGCTGATTATGGGTCCAAATATGGGGAAAATGAGATGCAGAGTTGTGTGCTTCAATCTTCAACTTGGACCAAAGTAAGCTCTCGGAATTAAATTTCTTGAAAAATAATTCACCTTAAATTTCCCGAATAAACAACACCCTTGCATTGTGTAATGCATTCTCACACTCTCATTCAAAATTTTAATAGTGGCACTTTAGCATTGCTCCCGCATCCTCTGTTTTTCATGGAAGTTGGCACAGACAGAAAGGAAGAAAACCATGGTCAACCAATAATGGTATCCATCACTGAGGAAGTGCTTCTAATGGTATCCATCACTGAGGAAGAAGTGATAGGGCGATTTTGAGAATCGCCCTCGCCCTGCCACCTCTTGGATTATGTCATCATATCAGCAAGAAAAACGAAGCGAGAATCACCCTCTTACTTCAAATTCGTCAGATGGAATTACCAAACTAAGAATTTTGTCTCACTTTTACATTGCTGGTTTTTCTTTCTGTATTATGTTTTTTATTTGATTAATATTAATTTAAATGGAACATTTTAGTTATATATTACATGTAAATTAATATTTCAAAGAAATTAAATATTAATTTACATGTAATATATTTCTTTGAAAGATGTTTAAAATGTCTTTAGTCTGCTGGACCGGGAGGTTATTGGAAGTGAATATCTAATGTTGTCGTCTTTTATTACTCTACAGATCAACAAATGAAAATACAAATATTTCATTATGAATCCACCTTTATTATTCATAAAGTGAAAAGAAAAAATGAAGCTTTCTACCCGCCTGCCATTCTCCTATACAGGTTATATGTTTTTAGTTAACTCTTTTAATTGGACACCATATTTGAACTGTATTGCGCATTCCGAGATTTCAATAGTCACGTCCATATGTTTTTCCCATGTTACAAATAGTGGAAACTTTGATCCGTTCCACGTAATTGGCAAGGCCGAAGCAATCGGTCGGGAATGAAATATTAATTTACATGTAATATATAACTAAAATTTACTCATTATAACTCTACTTTATTTCAATTATACAATAATTTAAAAAATTAGAGTTTATTTCTTTTAAGTTACTATAATTTGAAATAATAATTATTAATTCCATTTGTCAAATTTTAAGTAATAAGGTGATTCTGAGAATCGCCCTTGCCCCACCACCTCTTGGATTCTATCATCATATCAACAAGAAAAATGAGGTAATGTCCTTCGAAATCGATTGGATTTCTGAAATTCCCGTAGATCAGCCATAACTAGTGCCACATGACAGAAAAGGAGGTACATTTTAGTATTTTATTCGTTGTGTTTCCATTTGTAAAATTTGAAGTAATAGGGCAATTCTAAGAATCGCGCCCTCGCCCCGCCACCTCTAGTGATCATGGTGGCGGGGCGAGGGTGATTCTCAGAATCGCCCTCTTACTTCAAATTATACAGATGGAATTACCCAACTAAAAATATTTATTTATACTTTGCCCACATGATGGACAATATTTTTGACTCCTTCGAAGTGTGTTCCAAGAAGGTTGACTTGTCTTTCCAAAATAACTATTCGATTTTACTAACATTTTTTTAAAATGTTGGAAATTGACCCTAAAAAAATCATCGTTCTAGTATCAACACTTTTTTGTTTTCAGGCTTTTTTTTGCACAAAAATTTCATTTTCACTGCCATTTTTAAAACATGTTCAAAATTGACCCTAAAAAAAAAACCATCATTCCAGTATACACACTTTTCGTTTTTAGCACTGTTTTTTATGTTTTTTCGGGGTTTCTTGGCAAGAGTTCCTATTTTGAGTTTATAGTTCCCGTTTCAAAGTTTACATTGTTTATTATTATTATTATTATTATCAACAACTTTATTATTGTTGTTATTATCACGGTAAGGAGGGAAAGTAGAGGATTTCTTAACAACGTTAGTAGATACGCTGGAGTGAAGAGGGCTTTGAGGAATGGTAACAACGATGGAATCCAGGTGAGGATGAGAGGGAAAGGCTAAGGAAAGATCCCCGGAACATGAAGACCTCAAGCAAGAAACTTCCTGAGAGATAGCCACATTGGAGAAATCTGTTTGCCCAGGATGAACAAAGGAGAGAGGAGGTACAAGAAGTGGAGCCATGGAATACATAGCATCTCTACAACCATCATCAAATCCTGAAATATTACTGTCTCGGTTGGCATATAAAATTTGAAACCACATTTTCATTCATTGGGGAAGACCTAGATCCATCTTTTGGAAGAGCGACGTTGTTGATACATGAACGAAGCACAGACATTCAACTGTTGTCAACTCTAATAAACAAAGAATAATCTGACAAATCAGAAAGACACCCAAGAGAAGAGGATCTTTCTGCAAGCTTGAGAAACTTTTTGGATTGCTTATTCTTCCAAATTGCTTCAAGGCAAAGAGACTTTAAATATGAACAAGCTTTGACCCTCCCTAAAAGAGCTACAAACATCACATGAGGAAGCTCCAGGTGTAAAGAGAACAACTTTCAGGAAAGCAAATCGAGACCTTTTCTAACCCTGTAAATATCATACCAAACCAAGGCTAAACTCACATTCAAAAATACACGATAGTTTTTGGAATTATTAAGCCGATGTTTAATCTAAGAAAATGAAGGAAAAATAGATAAATCTCTACATCGTTTAAGGAATTCCAAATATGACTTCATTTTGGAAACCTGCAAACGTGCCCTTTCAAATTGATGAAAATTTATCGCAATGGCCATTCCATGTAGGGTTGTAATAATTGAATTTAGGCTTATGTGATCCATATTATGAAAATTAAGAAAGCTTTCGGCAAAAATCACATCATCAGAAAGACTCCCAAGAGAAGAGGATCAACATAAAATAAATAAATAAATTAGAAGCAAACATCATTTCAAAAAAAATAAATTAGAAGATTAACCAAAAAAAACAAAAAACAGAACAATTTTACATTATTAAGAAAATAAAAAAAATAAAAAACAAAAAAAATTAAAATTAAATTAAAAACATTAAAAAAAACAAAAACATTATAATAAAAATATAAAAAGAAAAAAAATAAAAACATTAAAAAACAAGGCGGGCTGTGGGGCAGCTAGTCCCTGCCCCAGCCCGCAGCGTATCTCGCAGCGCGGCCATCACGAACTAGTACATAGTTGATACTGTCGATTAAGTAACCCGTACCAGTAGAAGCCCGCAGCGTATCTGGCAGAACCAGTACAGAGGCTGTTACATAACCTGTACCAGTAGAAGCATCAGTAGCTAAGCCATAGACAAAGGGATAGGCGTACCAGTAGAAACATCAGTAGCTAAGGCATAGACAAAAGAAAGCCAGCCAGACCTATCTAAGGTAAAGGCGAGAGTGAAAGGGTAGCAACGCGGGCATCACGATCTGTGACATATATGCCCGTAATAGTTAAACGGTTTAGAAAACTGATCTTGGAAACAATTATAACGGATTATAAAGACCTCTTTCGGGATCACTTCTGGTGGTTTCTGGAAGTGATGATGGGCGATGTTGTATTAAATCATGGTCGTAGATCGCGCTAATGGTAGTTTATGAAAAACTGCCCCCCGACAGCACATGAGTCATTAACTTCCTTTAAGCAGTGTGCCATCAGAAACCGTTGATCTAGAATGTTCTGAGTCGTCGATTTGTTTGTTAGGTTGCAAATAAACTCGGCGTGGAGAAATCTTATGACAATGTCATATTCCAAAGTCAAATCGTATATCACAAAGATTCCATGAGGAGCTATGTCAAACTTTGGTTATATTTGATATATGCCACGGGTCTATAACATGTATTTTCTTATATAGTTGGCAGTTCAGTATCGGTTAAAGATAACTATGACAATGGTAATTAAGAGTTAAAGACTATGACAATGGTAATTAAGAGTTAAAGATAACTATGACAATGGTAAGTAATTAAGATTCAGTGTGAGTTAAAAATAACTATGACAACTGTGCCGATAAAAGGCAAATATTTGTACATTCTGCTCTGGTTCTTGCTGCTATCGTACAATGGCAATTATTCCTACATTCTGCTCTGGTTGTTGTTGCTGTCGTCTACGGAAGATGATTTGATTTTGTTGTGTGCAATAGCTGTCTATGCCCACGATGATGCCTCAGGGATGCGTCTTGTTGCTCAGACCTTGATGGCTTAGACCAAAATTTCCTAGCTTAGATTTTGCTTATCGAGGGTTGATTCATCCTGAGGCTTTTTTATTTACAATGGTGATAGAACAATAGGGTATAAAATTTGGATCCATGAGTTGTCTAGGATAGTATATATGTTCTCTTTGTCTAGGAGGAATCCATATTGAAAACTTATTTAAAATGGTGGATATTTTCGTAATAAATTTGTGATGCTCTTTCGATGGTTATTACTCCATTTCGACTATTATTTCTTTGTTGAAAACAATTAGGTAAATTTGATGTAGTCTTACAAGCCTTTATAGTTATGGATTTGGTAAAAATCGTAAATGATGACATAGAGTTCGATTGAGAACTGGTACATTCCGGTGCACATTATATCGCAGATGTGGATCGCAGAAGGTATAGTAAACACCCCAATATCTCTGTAGTAAGCCCGCGAGCATAAGAAACACAGAAAACGTGAATCCAACGGGACACAGCTCACATCCAGGATCCAAGACCCTGCTCTTAGCCACCGTCGTATTCTGAGCAATGCTACCCAGCCCGTATCTGAAAGTTCCTGGGCGTTGACGGGTGTATGTAGGAAATATGCCATGCAGAGCAGCGAGGCCACAGGTGGAGTTCTTCCCCGAACGATCCATTGTGAAACCAAGAACGGGTTGCACTTGAATTTTATTTGAAGAGGGTATGAGAGTATGAATGCTAGACGGGAGAATTGTGCAGCCAATAATCCCACCCAAAATCCAACGAAACCCAGGTCTTGATGGAATCTCATAACGAGGCCTACGGGCATTCCGATTATGTAAAAGCTCAGATTAATGTTCGCAACCAGGGTAGGCTGAGCACTCCCTCCCAGAACATTACACCCCGTCGTTTGTGGACAGTTTCCGAGTTTGCAAAGCCCTAAAATGGACAACACTACCGATGTGAAGCTTTGCAATATTCAGTGAATAACCATGAGTGCTCCACCATGTACAAATCAGATCTGCATCATTAGAGCATAATTAATAACGTCGAGATGGCATTGACTATTCATCCACATTGTCCAAACCAGTTTCTGGGCATACAAAGCCTGCTGCATCCTTAATCATACATCTTGATCTTAAATCGGCGTTGGAACTTTTTAATGCGTCAGAAATCTGAGAATTATTCCACTTCAAAGAAGGAATCGGGAAAATCCCATCGCATCATGTTTTCTGAACAAATGTATGCAACAAGAAAATTAAACAACCATAATAAGAACTGCGTATTCATTTCCACCAGCCACCGAACTCTTACGCTACAAAACTTGATGCCATTCTGTGGATAACAATGAGGACCTAATGGAGACACTCACGATTTAAGATTCAATGACAATAAACTCGATAGCCCATCAATGAATATCAGCCTTAAGGCTCTGATATTATATTAGAAAAAATAGAAGTCTGAATTTCAGGAGCACCGGTCAGAGTTTATATAAATGAGAATATGAGTTGGCTTCATTGTAAGTCATGAAAATTGTGTGAATTGGTTTGCCTTGGTCGTCGGAAATGGTATGTTGAGGCGCACCAAACGCATGATGTCCTTATTTCGGTAGTAAAATCATGCGTTCTCGATGGAACTATAGACACTATGGTGAGTACAAAATTGGCAGGAAAATCTTGAACTGACAATCATGAATTTGGTAAGTACCTATCTGATTTCTAAGCACCACTATAAAGACATGTATATAAGCATCGGAAAATATGTGTTGATAGTTAATTTGTGAATCTCTAATAAATGTTTGTTCTTATTAGGAGTGCAGCCTAATTTATTTGTCTGAGGAAAATGGGGACTAGCAATTTTCCCAACGACTGGCTAGTAGACAACCCGGGCCCTCGCGTCTCTTTTATCGTTATAGCGTTTAGACAATTAAAACACTTTGGGTTGAACTCTTATCGTCAAATATGACTATTTGTTGACTAGATTAACAATGAAATACCCAGTTACTATACCATATAAATTTATGTAATTTAAATTAAATATTTAAATTAACGAATAACTAAATAAAAACCATTACTAAAATTAATAAAAATAAAAATTAAACTTGTTAGTCCATTATACATTACCACCAGCTCAAGCATAATGCATGAGCGAAACGTGGCGCAGGACAACCGTGACAAGTACGTGAAGGTCCCCCCTCATCTCTCTCATTTGCAAATCGAACCAGGCATCGGAAGTCCATTCACTGTTCATCTGGGTTCATCCAGCACGTTGAGGGGTTCAGACTATTGAGTTGAGACCACATTTTCAATCCCCTGCACAGAGTTCTGTTTGTGCCCATTTTCTGAAACTGTTATTGTATGCCACACAAAAGAGGAGGAATAAAGGAAATTATTCATATCGGAGGTTTCTATCCAGCACTGGAGAGAGAGTCCGCATAGACACATTTTTGTCAGCGGCTTCATCGATTCAATTGGTACAGAGGAGGAAGCGTGGTGCAGTCTAGCTATCCCGTAGGGGAGGCTCTAGCTGTCAAATGTGGAGGAGGGTTTCGATTTTGCAGACAAATTGTTGGAGTCCATGTAGAGGGTTCGAGCGGCTCCATCGATTCAGCTGGTGCAGAGGAGGAAGCGCAGTGGAGTCTGGTATATAGCTTTGCATTATAATTTCATCGACAGATATGGGCAAGTCCTTCGAAGATTTACCGAACCAACTTGATTCTTCAGGTCAGGCATCTTTCTCTGTTCTTTGAGTTCATTCACTGCAGTATGTTCATAAATCTACCATTAAAATAACATAAAATTACAGATAAAGACCAGAAGCAAAATAATAAAGCACAGAAAATCAAAATAACCCAAACATTGAGCATTGCCACAATCTAAAAACTCAGAGTCTAATCTAGTAATCTTCCCTGTCCCGTTGCAATCTTCCTTCCCCTGTTAAGAATCGGAGAACCCAGCAAAGCAAAGAAGTTCAGTCGCCTTAGGTAGTGGAAACTATATACCTACATAGCTTTCGCCTGCAATGTAAAACTTTCGAAATTTATACTGAGGAAACGTGTTGAACCAGTTTACCAGGAATCCATACGATTCTTCTGAAATAGCGTTGAAATTCAAGTAACAACCCCATTAAAACCTACGATTATTCATTCGACTATATTTTATATGTTTATATCCACCTGTTTTAGATCTAATCTTCTTCGTTACCTTTTTAGCTAGAAATTTAAAAATCTTTTGTTCACATTTTTTTCAAATAATAGTAAAGCAAATTGCAATAACTATTAATATATTCAGCTAGCTATAAATTTAGAATAGTTTTTGCCTTTTTCAAAAATTCTAAAATATTTTAAAGTTTAAACAATTAAACTCCATGAATCCAGAAATGTGAAAATAGAAAATAGTATTTGCTCTTCTTTAAAAATTCTAAATCTCTTAATCAAATTAAACACCACTACTCTGCGAAGAAGTAAAAATAGGGATCAAATTAAACACCATTACTCTGTGAAGAAGTAAAAATAGGGAAGTGCTGAGAAGTGTACCTTAAGCCTTTGGCTATGTGATATTTATTGGTTGCATTCTAATCATAAATTCCTGTAAGATATTCAGTTATAGAATCATGTCAACAATTTGCTTGAGTCGAGTATGTTAATTTCATTATAAGATGAATGAGAGATAGGAATACTCAGCTATTGATTAGCAGTCAATAACAGGTCGCTTTCAATATTCAAAGATTTAGAGATTTATCATCCAAAGCTTTCAATATTCAAATATTTACAGATTTCATATTAATAATCTGTCTTTCGGCTTTCACACATCAAAATTTCAGCAAATTTAATGATAGATCTTCATATCTGTGTTTCCGCTCGAAAATTTCAAGGACTAACAGGCTCTTCATATATTTCACAGATTTCGAAGTATTTTATCTATGTATCAAGGCGAAAAAACACAAGCCTCTGAAAAAAAAAAGTGACTGTAAAGATGAAAGAATACCTGAGCAGTGAGATGCTTGATAGCCTCTTTTGAGGCCATAGGCGCCATCGATCTCGCTTTCACGAAGAGACTCGTCCAGCCGTTTGTTGCATGCAATACAGGTCAACATTGCTATTAAATCTGAAACAAAAAAAAATTATCAATCTCAACAGTTATTGTCGATCAAACTGAAGCAGACGACTCAGTCGGCCACTTCTACTTCTTACTGTTCGTTGCCAGCATATGAATTCGCTGCATTCCTCTAACTCTTGAAGAGGCTGAAGACAATGCTGAATCTCTGGAATATACGCCAGTGGAGTCTGAACAAGGATCTATGGAATATATGGCAGTGGAGTCTGAACAAGGCGATGCCTAAAATAACTCTTGGCAGACACGTACACCACTTCATACACAACAGCTGCCAACAGCTGCCAACCTTCAAACAAAATACGCCATACGCCATAAGTTCGCCATACATTTTCTTAACATTAAATGTTTGGAGATTAATGCTAAGGCGAACATAGCATTACTTCATCAAGCGTTTGAATTGCTCTAATTACTTGTACTTCTGCCCATTGTTTACTAACTTTTGAGCCTCCATACCTCGTTTTGAGGCCAAATAAGATGAAAATGCTTTTGACTGGTTAAAAGGAAAGGAAAATATAATATATTGTATCGCATCCGAAGAAACTTTGTTTTAAGTTCAAATAATTTTATTGGTTATCGGGTCAGACTAATGCTATCGACCCAAATCGATTACTATAGTCCCTGCCAGCCTGGAGGGCAGGGACTAAAAAAACATTTATAAAAATAAAATTAAAATTAAAAAAATCCAATCAACCGACTAAGCCTAGGGCAAGCCAACCCAGCAGCCCAATGTCGTTAGGCTTAGATGGTTGATTCTCGGTATTGACCAGCCAAGCCCAGGGCCACTGGGGTAGATGGTCATGGAGTTGCACCCAATTACCATGACCACCTAGCCCAGTGACCCAACAAACTTGGGCTTGGTTGGACGATTTCGAGAATCGACCAACCAGGCCCAGGGCCGTTGGGTGGCCCAAGGCTTGCAAGGTTGATTCCAAGAATCAACCTACCAAGCCATGGGTCGTTGGGCTAGGTGGGCAGGGCCTTAATTTTTTTTTTTTTTTTTATATTTTGTTTTTTTATTTTTTTTATTTATTTATATATATTTTTTAATTTTAATTTTATTATAATGTTTTGTTTTTTTTTATGTTTTAATTTAATTTTAATTTTTTTTAATTTCTTTTTGTTGTTTTATTTTTATTTTTTATTTATTAAATTGTTTTCTTTTTTTTTTTTTTTAGTTTTTGTATTTTTTTTTACAATTTATATTTTTGTCTTTTTTTTATCTATTTTTATATTTTTTTTCTCTTACTGTCTATATAGTCTGTATATATTTTATTTTTAATGTTGTTCTTTTTTTGCAAAAAAATTCAAAATTCTATAAAAATCATTGCAAAGAAAAAAAAAACACGTGCTTGGAGAACCCTTAAAAAACTAACATCCTAGGACAAAAAACAAGAAGAGAAATAAGACAACTTGAAAAATTGTTTCTGAATCAAAACTTTTCAAAATTGGAGGATTTTTTACTACCTCAAAAAAGCAAGTACTCGGTACAGTTCTCATTTCAAAGTTTACATTATTAATTTCTCTCTCTATAGTTTTAATCAAAATTATCATTTATGTAATGGTCCTTTAATCTTACTATCTCTAACGTTTAATTTGCCCCCACATTCTTTATATATTCTAGTCACGCACTCTTCCTATCATCAATGTGATTCCTGCCACTGAAGATGGGTGAAGTGTCCACCTAAAACATTGGGCTCTTCGAACAATACACATAACATTCTAGAAGTTCTCATCAACAAATCAACCATCTTTAATGCTTGAGCTCTAGGGTTCGAAGTTGAGGTTTCAGTGGCCAATAGGCCCTTAGGAACTTATCTGTCAAAATCCATGTCACCATGAGCTATAACCATGGGCTTAAACAGTGCTCACCGCTTGTCATCCCACTATTTGCTTAATGGTTATGACTTACAACACCCCCAAATGGGTGGTCTGATAGACGAATGTGCCACTTAGTTTTCTTTCACCTGTTGTAGATGAGTTATTATTTGTTGGCCCGCCGCTTGTCGGCTAAACTCATTGTGGTATGCAAATTCCTCTAACTTGGAGGTTCATCATATGGACAAATCATTTGATGATGTCATTTCCATTTGCTACACCTAATGGCACTTTTTCGTCTCCTGGCCACCACACATCGACCAAGTTCATTCACTATTGTTCTGAAGTTTTAATGGCCTAGTGCCCTTGTAACCTAATGAGGGACCCATATTCCACATCACTTGCCAAATCATGCCTGACACATCAATTTCCATTCCCAATAAGAGCTTTCCACATGTCCTCTTATAGACATGTTCCTACCATGTGTCACTCGTCAACTGTACATTTGGCCACCCAAAAGTGTCGAATTCACCTTCCATGTATCACCTCCTCATGCCACCATTTTATCAAATTTCCACATGGTGTCCACATCATCCACACCACCTGGCATCCATGACATCTAGGGTCCACCTATGTTGCCCCACCGCTTGTTTAGGAAACCACTAGTATCATTGGGGGCAACCTTCTTGGTATTATTATGGAAAATAGGCCAATCCTATAACCAATCACAATATGCCACCTAACTGATAGTAAACCATGATCATTTCCACCATGGGAGGTACAACCCTATTAAATTTCAAACAAACTTGGGTCCGCTCCTGTCATAGATATTCCTTGCTAATAAATCTGATATCGTGGCATTTATGGTGGTGACTCCTAATTCAATGAGAGTGCTTTGATCTAGTGAGGGGCTTGTTGTAAGTTTCTTTACCTTATGTAATTTTCTTCTAAAATTAATATATTTATACCTTTCACTTGTAATAAAGTTGTCATATCTTATAAATGCAAGTTTTCATTTAAATTACGAGCAAATAATATTTTGTTGGTTTTATTTTTTGCAAATAAAATATTTGACTATCGTCATTATGCTTTGTTCTTCATTCATGTTTCAATGGAGTCGATTTTCCCCACCACAATCAACGGTCAACAATGGATCGTGGGACCCCCCTGCACTCCCGATGTTTAATGAGGGGCGTATGCAATCCTTGCTTTCTGAAACTGTCGAAAGCTATGGGTTAGGAACTTATCCATTGTACACCCACCCTTCTCCATAAACCGCTTACCATTGACAACCCCCCCTCTGCCCCCACAAACCATTCTCTCACCTAGTCGATACTCTCGTTAACTTATCCCTCTACTATCCTTTCTGCTAACTAGCCGCCAAAGTAGTTATGACTATTTCCTCCACTGTCTATCATCAAATATCTACCAACTCACTCAATTAACTACCGCCAACGTTTAAAAAATCAATTAAACATTTTTATCATTAATTTCCAATGGATATCTCATCCCTTGCTAAAACCAAATTTGACTTGCATTTACTAGGCTTGTTCACATAAGGTTACAATGTTGCAGGGCACACGTAAAGTTTTCATATTCACGTAGCTGCTTTTTCATTGACTACACGATTCTCAGGTATCCAAATCTTCTCGTTTCTATTTAAATTTGAAATGAGTTCTTGTGAAGGAAAAAGTAAGTGCAAACTGAAAACCCTATGCTTCCTCCAATCCCAAATTTAGATGAATTTCCATAAGTAGATGTTGATTTCAAAATTGTAGAGACCAATGTGAATTTAAATTATACGAATTACAAAATTGGGCTTTCCAGAAATTTGAAGATGTCACTGATGAGTTTAGTTTTTGGGAGTCCTTATTTCCTCAGTATGTTTTTCCTAGGACCCACCATTTTCCCAAGTTTGTTTCCTAGTGTGAAAGATGGTATTTACAGAGTCAAAGAGCAAAAGTATCCAGAAATGGTGAAACCCTATTCTATATAATTCCAAAGACAATTTTCCAAGCTCTGGAGATTAATCCTCCAAGATTTCTTCATATTTTTGTAGTTGTTTCATTAATGGAAATATATCAGAAACTTACCTTTTAACAGAGAGCCAACATTTTTGAATAATTTTTTCCAGAAGGTTCTGAATTTCCTTGTCATAATCCGCCTGATTCCTCAACAACATTTCCAAAAATGTTCGAATAAATAATTTGTATGGTTTTTTTTCTTCTAGGGTATCAAAGTGAACAATGGGTTTATGAGGTCATCCTAGGGTTCCTGTCTGTATTTTCATATGGGAAAAAGCCTTCTATCATTTTCAATTTTGGCGAGTTCATTTCAAATATCATTCATGAGCAATTCTTGAAGTTCAATGTAGAGAGGGCCTTTAAACATCAATCATGTATTAATTTATTTTTTCTTATATCACCAGTGGGAGAGATTTAAGATGACAATATAGAAATTGAATTCACAGGGAAGACTACAATCTGTTATTCATTGTACCTCACTAGTCAGAAATAATTCAGAAGATTATGATTTTGTAGATCAATTCCTATATTTATCACTTTGTCTTCTTAGTAGTGATGTGGTCCAGAGAATTTCATATGAAATTAAGAGAATTTTACAGTTAAGTGAGCAAGAAAAGGTAGGATACTAGTACTTATATTAGAACTTTAAAAAGATTAGGGTTTATAGTTGTGAATTTCCACTTACAAACTACCAGTCTTTGTTCCAACGAGGATTTTTGCTTTGGAATTCATAAGAAAAAGCATGAATGTAGATGAAATTCATTTTCGTATCAAGAAAAAAAAGGCCCTCTTCAAGCTAAAATCTCAGGTTGGTCCATTCATAGAAAATACTAGAGCAACTAATAAAGAGGTAGAGAATTTGTTAATGCAAATGAAGTTTAAGATGAGTTTTAATTGGCCTAATGATCCTTTGGGGAAGATTTTAGTTATCAGGATTGAGCATAAGTCTGATGCTTACATTCATTTTTCAAAGCCATAAATCGAGCAATATGCTAATCAGGAAACTCCATGGAAAGAAAACACCCTACAAGAAATTGAAGAATAGGTCTCAAGCAAAACAACATTGGAAACACCTCATCCAAAAGAAAAACAATTGAAAAGAAAAATTGAAAGTATTTCCCCTTCTATCTCAAGCTTTAAATCAATAGAATTTATAGTTTTTAAAAGAAGGAAATCCATAGAAACAGAAGAGGAATTATTTGAAGTTAGAAATATGGAGGTGTCAACTACAGTGATGCAATCAAGCGAGCTTGTTTTTACTCTACCCCGGATGGAAGAAACATCAGTTGTAGAATCTTCTTCTACTTATTCTAGTGATCAAATCATTTTTGCCAAATTCATAGAGATGAAGAAAAACAATGAACTTATAAAATATGCTACATATTCTCAATTTTGGAAGCAAACAACCTATACTCAAAATAAATTTATATTTGCACTGGATCATGATAAAGGACAATTTCAATTGGCATTTCTTCAGCCAAAATTTCGATCTTTACTTCTTTAACAAATTATGCCATGGTTATTTCAAAATTACAGGCTTCTTTGAATAACATGCATGCTCTGTTAAAATTGAAAAGAATGCCATCATTGGCCAAGGATTAAGAGTAAAGTCTTTAGAACATATGGTTATTAAATTAGGCATAGATCCTAAAGATGTTGATGCAACACATGAGATTATTAAAAACAGAAATGTTGATATCTAGATCCTGAGAAGGAAACTAAAACTCCCAACAACAAAGCATCCTCAAGCACAAGAAGTGGGAGAGATTGAAAAATAAAATGAAGTTATGTTACATATGATTGTAAAACAGAGTCTACAAATACAAAAGATGGAAGAAGAAATGGAAAAGAAAATAAAAGAGGAGAAGAATGTCAGTGCAAGGGTTCTAGCAATAGAAATAGGATTAATAGGTCAGGATTCAATAGAACAGTTGTCAAAATCCATGACTAATATATCAATAAGAAATGTATAAATTTAAAATTTAAAAGCATCATTGTAGAAGGCCGAAGAAAATAAGTTGAAGGTAGATAATGCATACATTTTAGAGGTGTAGAAAATTTCAAGCTTACAAAACAACTTGAGAAATATGTGAGTCAGTTAGTGCACAAAATCTATCAGAAATAAAGAAACAAATCTGGTTAGAGATCAATTTTGCTATGTTAGGTTTCTGGCCTTCAATAGAAATCATTTTTGAGCAGAAACAACTGTTAGAAAAATCAAAGATGACAATTGAGGAAATCAAGGAAGAGTTGGGCAATAAACCTCGAGAAGAAACTAGAATCATTAAGGTTCTAAATTAAAAAATCAAAGACGAGTTAGAAGAAATGGGGATTGAAGATAGGATAGATGTAGTGCTTGAAGTTAGAAAAGTATTAACTAAGAAAATTGCGATGTTGCGGTTGGAAAACAAGTGTGAGAATTTAGAAGTTCAAATCAAGAAATTTCACGGGAATTTCTCTGCGCTTCAACAGAAAGGATTTCCATCATTTAGGAATTCTCACAGTATATTGGTTCAATAGGAATACTATCAAAAAACATCACATGATATAGCAATAGATAAATCAAATTTTGCTAAAATTAGAGGGATTATTAGTGGTCAAACTTTTCTTCAAGGCATAGCAGATGATTTTTTATTTCACGTGAGGTTCATCACCTCTTTATTAGTAAACCAACTTTTGAAAGTATACTAAGGAAGATGAGGCTTATAGGAAGGTAATAAAACTTTCATGTCCAGATGATGATCAGTGGGATAAGTTCATTGAACTTATCAATTGACCAACAAGCAAGTTTTCAGGGAATTTTGCAAATTTATTAACAAATAGAGAAATAAATTAAGTAACTAATAAATTAACGATAAAAAATTTAATGCTTAGTGACAATAAGTCTGAACATTAACATTAAATTAAAAATAAATTTTATAATAATTAATATATAAATTATTTAAAAAAAATATTTAATCTAAATCAAATTATTTTATTACTTGTTAGTTAAGTATTTAATGGATTGATTAATTATTATTTTATTTATTTAAGTAAAATTAATTAGATTTATTATTTATAAAATTTAGTAATCCAAATAGAAATATGAATTAAACTTAAAATAAACTAATTATATTTAATTAGGTTACAAAATACAATGAGAATTCATATTAAAACAAAATAAAATTAAAACATAATAAACTAATTATATTTGGTAATTCATATTAGGTTAAAATAAAAACAAGGATTAAATAAACTTATGATATTTATTTGATCTATTTAGAATTAATTAGTTTTATTATTTAGTAATTCATATTAGATTAAAATAACAATTAAAATAAATAAACAAAAATTGAGTAGTATATATATTTTAGTCTTATGAATTAGTCGACTTCTACTTCAATTTATCATCCATTAGGTATTTATTTATTTGTTATGGTTGGTAAATTCTTCTCTCAATCTATCATTCATTTTATGTCTAAATATATATGTGTTGGCTATAGAAATATTTCTATATGCTTATGTTGTATTGGATAATTCAAATATTAGGGAAGGATATTTAGTTATCAAATGTTTTCTATTTTCATCTATCACAAGCATTTGAAGGATTATATGTTGTTAATATTGAAAATCAACACTTTGAGAAATATTTGAAGTCTCTGGATTATGTACATGTGAATGGTTTGAATCATTGATCAACCATCGAGAATAAATCCCTTATTTAGATGCTTTGACACACTTTCTGAGCCTAGAACTATCTTCAAAGAGACAATAGAGCCCATGGATTTCTAGTCACTGCCTCTTTGTCTTAAGCTTTCCTTGTGGTGGTGACTCTTGATCTAGTGAGGACACTCAGATCTGGTGAGTAGCCTGCCACTTTTTGGCCATCGATTCTTCCTCATGAGCATTCCCTTTGGTAGTGACTCTTGATTCAATGAGGGTACTTCCATCTAGTGAGGGGCCCACCACTTATCGACCATTGGTTCTTCCTCTTGATCGTTCCTATTGGCGATCGTCGAATCTTCCTCCTAACCCTACACAACCTTGACATTAATGCCAAAATTTCAAGGTTAAGTGTTAGGTGGATGCATTTATGGATGTCAAAAATAGTAAAAATCTAGAAGTCTAAAGTCAAGTTGATTTTGTCAAGTGGCTCAAGTAACACATTATATATTACTTTGGTATCTTGAAGATTGTCATGAACTCTTCCTCTCATTTAGAAACTTCTCCTGCATAGAGTCCTCCTGGGATCCATGATCGCCTTGCAAGTCGTCAAGTTGGAACTAGAACAACACATTTTTTTTCAAGCTTGGATGATAAGTAGCAATATTATACGAACCCATATTAAGAAAATGTTGCAAAAAAGTATTGGTTTGTAGTGGTTTAGAAGAAGCACAACAACTAGTCTTTCCTTTTAATTTTTAATATGTATTATTGGATAATTTTTTTACTTCAACAATATGTGAGGCAATATTCCTACATAGTGAGGATAAGGTTTATTTGGAGTATAAACACTTTTGGGAAAGACTTAAATTAATTATGTACTCTAAACTTAATGTTAGGCTATACTATGTCAAGTAAGGGTACACTGAGTGGTTGAGGTGGGTTGTTAACTCCCTTACCACCTATGTTTGATTCCTCAAAAGGACATGCTTAACATGTATTGATTAGGCTCAAGGAGTAGGCAACCCCAAAGAATTTTCACTCTGTCTGTGATCAATACAAGACATCTCAACTCTTTCTTAGTCACTGGATCATTACTCTCAAGAAAAAAAAATTAGCATATACTATATTAAATATTCTAAATACTTTGTTGTACCAATGCATATTTTTTAAATATAAATCTTAATTATTATTAAAAACAAAGTGA